>VTPC01000731.1:0-93646 GCA_011009095.1 Ignelater luminosus | reverse complement strand
TTGTTTAGGAACATTTTTCTTTGTAGTTTAATAATGCAACTGCTTTTGAAGTTTAAGATTTTGGTGAAGATACAAGATTATCTGTTTATATCTTAATATAAGATTATGTTAGTGCTAATTACTGTAGCGAAATAGCTAGTTAAAATTCTAATTTTTAAACTTTATTTTACTTTAAGTATTAAACAACAATAATCTTATCGGAACAAATTAAAAATTTGTCTTGAATATCAATAAAAAGAATTAGAAGAAAAAGTTGTTTATGCTTCAATGACTGGTACTAGAAAAAGTAAATTGTATGGTTTTGCAAAATTCTCCGAGATCATGCTAGTCTTAAAGTTTAATTCCAGGTATGGAAGAATAGAACCCGGACATCACGAAACTGCTTGAAGAGAAGACTAGTAACCTAATCTGTATATTTTGTGGTAAACACTAATTTAGTCATTATAATAATGTTCTGATTTATATAATTTAGCTAATGCATTAAAGTTATGCTAGTGTTAAAGCGTACTGGCAAATTTCTAAGTGAGATATAGCTGAGAAAATTCAATCTATAGGTAAAAGTAAACTACTCTGTTTATTTTCCAAGCAATTATATTTGAAGTAGCATTCGGTTGGTTGATATAGTTTGATGACGTGTATTGCCCGAGCTCTGTAAGAGACTAGATTATTGTCTAAACCATTAATTGTGATAGGATACCGAATCTATCATTCATGTAGGCTATACTTTGATAGTTACGGTCATATATCATGCTACTGTTTAGACCTTAGAAAGGTTAAAAGTTAATCTGAATTACTACCTTGCTTCGTCTAGACATTAACCATTTAAATATTATATCAGAAAAGATAAATCTAAAAAAGTTTTAGCAGTTTAGATTGTCAGAAAAAATAGTAAGCTGGACTAGATATTATAATCTAATCTTGAACGTTTGGAAATTTAAATAAATTTAGGCTACAACAACATATTCCATAAGGAAATTGAAGGCATCAGTAAAATAACTTTTTTGTTATAACCTGAAATTATTCAACTGTCTAAAAGCAGCACCTCGTCTACAAAAGGGAGGTAGCTGCGAACGTTTCAAAATTACCGAACAAGTTATTACTCAAAACTCCTAAAGAAAGAGAAATATTCACAGACTGTTTCTCATTTCCAGAAAGCTCGCTGATAATTTAAACAGGAACCGATAACACTAATCCAAAAGGATATGTGGCTATATGTAGTCAAAGAGAATCTCCTTCAACCGATCAGGGTGACTAATAGATAAGAGGTTGATACATGAAATAAAGGGCCAAGTTTAACCTTAGTTCTATTATTTATAACGAGAGCAAAACAGTGCATTTGTATAATAGTTGACTCTGACGACACCTGAGAATCACAAACTGACATTTGTGCCACGTTTTAAAAACTGAGTCCAAAGCAGGTTGATCCTGTTGTACAAGGTGGGTTTTAGAACTTTTAAACCTAAAATGGTGTCAAACTTCAAGAAGTTCTGTGGTGATGTATTACTGAGATTGCAGCCTCACAATCTCTTTAAGGTGGTAGACAAGGCTTAATACCGGCAATACATTTGTTGAATAAAAACCAAATGAATGATTAATACTGTCTTATTAAGTTCCAAATTTCCTGTATATGCATTTCTAATAAGTTGACACAACAATAACAATGACAATAACTAGGTTAATAAAATCACAGTTATGCAATTACAAATCTAGGTAACAATTTAAAATATGCAATTCTGCAATTAACTTTCATAAATTCTGTGTATAATTTCTTAAGCAGGCGATAGTTAAATCTTTTCTACAAATGCTGTACGTGCTGTTTTTCAGATTCGACTAAATATGTTTTTCTGAATTTGTCAATGCAGAAAAGATAACTTACAGTTTATGTTGTAAACTGTGAAAACAAAAGACTGCATATCTAAATCAGATATTAATTGGAGTGCTTATTTGTCTTTAAAAGTCTGATAGAGATACTGTTGTTGATATGTTTAATTCTGATAAATAATATTTCATAATTTTTATAAAAAACCGATTTATCTATTTTCATTCTTTGTGCGTAGAAACATAATTTCATAAAGTACAAACTTACTGTTGTATAAATAATTAAGGAATTTTCTTATCTCTGCACTGGGTCTCTTAAATATACAGGTGTTGTTACTAAGATTGCTTTTTGATTAGGAGCCAGTAACAGCTTGGTTTTAACTACCTTACCTTTCAATGCAGTAATTCTGAAAATTCTGTCGTATACGACCACCTTTTCAACAGTGCTTTAAGTAATGCTATTTATTTACACCTATCTATTTAACCAACATTATTTTTTAGTTATTTTTGTTGGAAAACCCATTAAGTAAGTACATGGGAACAGTTGCACATTTTGACAACGTCGCAACTAAGGCTAAGATTATGTTTTGATATTATCAATAATATTTCAGCAACACATCTATATATTATTGTTGTTATGCTACCATGATGGGTATATTTACATTTAAAAGGAAATCAAGACCTAATCATAACTAAAGCAGACAAGGTCCACAAAACCGTAATAATGGAAAAATGTCAATACGATCAAAAAACGTACAAAAAAGAAAAATTTAAAGCCATTAATAAAGTAAAAAGTGATGAATAGATGAATTAATATACAAATGGCAAAAAAAGAAACTAATAGGTGACAAGTTAGCCATTAGGTTAAAAAGATTTAACTCCATAAACCCTAAGCTAAACAGATACCGAAACTCCACATAGAAGGGACTATGGTATACTACGATCAATCATTAGCAATATCCAAGCACCCACGTAGAACCTATCAAAGTATCTAGCCCACGTTGTATCAAATATTGTTGGGAAACCAGATCAACACATAACAAACTCTTGAAAATTCCAAAAATTCATAAATAAATTTAAGATACCTGATGAATACACACTAATTAGTTTAGATGCTATATCATTATATACAAATATTCCTCTAGATTTACCTCTTAATAACAGAAAATAAATAGGGAGAAATTGAAGAGAACACCACACTAGACAAAGAAAACTTTCTTGAAGCTGTTAGGTTAGTCCCAAATTTTACCTTTTTTCGATGCAATAGTAATATCTACAAACAAGCTTTCTGAACGACAATGAGAAGTCATCTTTAGGCAGTGATATCAAGCTTAGTTCTTGAAAACCTCGAAAGGAACAAACTACAACAAGGACAAATAAAACAAAACATAGAATTTCTTAAATGATATGTGGATCATTGCATAGTCTGTGTAAAAGCTAATAAAATAAACGAAATTGTAAATGCTTTTAAGTTTCATCTTCATATTCGATTTACGTTAGAAATGGAACAAAATAACAGAATAAACTTTTTAGATCTAACTCTTCATAGAGATAATAATAAAATAGCTATTAATTGGTCCACAAAAACAATCTGGTCAGAGAGGTATGTTGAATTTCACTCAAATACACGTATAAAAAACAAGATAAGTATTATACATATTCTTGTAGACAGGCAAGTCAAGATGTTCCATAAAAGATTTAGAGAAAAAAACCTTACAAAAAAAATCAAAAATGCACTTATTAAAAATGATTATCCCGATAGGTTCATTAGAGAACAGATCAACAAACGGATACATTACATTAACAATCAACACAAATATAAAAAACTAAAAAATGAAAAGACATGCGTTGCTTTACGATATATACCAGGAACTGTGGATAGAATAAGCCAAATTATAAAGAAACCCACTAAAAGTAATGTAACATGCAAAAATCATAACACAATTATTACATTAGAAATTTCATCCTAGAGATTAATTAACAATTAGCTCCTTTTTTTGTATATATAACATTTGTCAGTATCTTTCCCTTTTGTTGTTAGCATGTCGAATGGGTTGCCTATATGTAAATCTTGCATGCATTTTCAACCCTTTTTTTGGAACCTCATCCATATCAGTTTTAAATTTGGCTTGGCGCCCTTTTCTTTAAATATATTAATTTGTTTACAGATTAGATCCCGAAGGTTTGGACCATTTAGGCTGAGCGGTTATACCCACTCCAATTTGCCATAGAGTCAAATTCGAGAAATCTCAGATAACTAAATGCGACTACTGGTCGCGGGACCCAGAAATTTACGCCTAACTTAGGGCGTAGCACAATTCAACAATTCCATACTAAAGTAAACGATAATACACCAAAAGACAAACAATCAAAATTTATTATATAAGATAAGCTGTAAAGATGGTGAAAAGACCCATGTAGGCAAACCAAGCAAAAACTAGAAAACCGACTAAGACAATACAAACTATCTGTTAAAAATCAGAAACAAGACACGGCATTAGCAAAGGATAGTTCAGAACATCTACATCAATTTGATTTCAATAATGCAAAAATAAGAAAAAAAGAAAACAATAAATCTAAGAGAGAACTTCTAGAAATTGTAAGCATCAAGTAAGAAAAACAAAGTGACATATATCATTAGTTTAATTTCTATGTGAATAATAAAATAGATATAAATTTAAATACAAAAAAACAACAACAACAAGGTAGCAACAATACAAAAAATAAGTTATATACAAAAAATCACGAGAGAACCAAAATAATAAAAGTCTAGTAGGGTTCCAAATAAAATGTAAACAGACTGTAATAAATTACAAATAAAGCACAGAAGGTAATCTAATCATACATGATCTCTATAATAAATAAATTTCAAAATGTAAAAATAGTTTAGTAGCAGTTATATCATTGGTTTTAACACATCAAGAAATAGTTAATGATTATTAAAAGGTATAGTATGACATATTGATGATGTAGTAATGAAGTATTAACTAAAATAATAATAAGAATTTTGCAAATTAATAAATGAAGTTGTCCTAGTTTATAGTGATTACACTAAAGAGAAAATGATTGGGATTAGAAAATGTCAAGTACGTGAGAAAATTGTATTAATTAAAATTTAGTAAGGCAAAATTAAATTAGATAAATCCTCTTTCTACAAAATGCAAAATAATAGGTCTAATTCTTTTTTTGTATTCATCAAACTTCTTAATTTCGTAAACAAACGCGTTTGAAATGCTTTTTCCCGATTCCGACACATCAGTTATATCAACAACTTCTTCTACTTCTTCTGTGAGCATGAGGTGTATAACTTGAAGCGATAGTACGTACAAGACCAAATTTTGTATGGATCACTTCCTAGTTCTAGTAGATAATCGCAAAAAGTTTTATAATAGATCTCTAAGTAATGATCTAAATTGTTAATAATTTCTTTCGGACTGCAGCTGTAAAGAAAGTAAGACAGATCTATTACGGGTGAATCCAATATAGATAATTGAAAATCGAAGAAACATACGCATGTTGGCTTTGTTGGATGTGCTTTATCCTGGAAAAAAATAACAGAAATTAGATATTGGAAATAAAATTTAATTACGTAATTAATACTTAATTAGATAATGCACAATTTATTTTGCTCCATTTTAAAATTGATTAATAGTTCTGCATCAAAATACATAGTTACCTATTATAAAGCTGTTGGACAGTTTCTTAATAAAAGAACACTTTATGCTTCAATGAAAAAGAATATTTACTACCTCACCTCGTATTTAAATATCATATTGTTGGTCTAACAATCACCATTAAGTGCTACTGAATATTCATCTGCAGATTCCAGTAGACTTTCAGGGAACGGTTGAATGGTATCTATAAAAGCTTTGTAAGTATCCAAAGCTTCTTTGTCAACTTCTTCATCAAGCGCTTTTTGTCTTTTTATACATAGTTGAATTAAATTGTTTGTAAACTTCGATCTCAGTATGGTTTTTAGATAACAATTATCCAAACATTCTACAACGTTTTTAAATTTTTCCGGGAATTGATATTTTAAAGCAAATGAAAGTTCGTGTAAACGGCCTAATTGAATTAATACCAAACAAACATGCTCTTGATTCATTGGAATATTCTTTTGATAAAGTTTGTACCCACTATCTTTAAGATTTTCCAGTATTAACGTTTCATATTTCTTTTCCCTAAGTGAATTATAGAGTTTTGGCGTAAAATTACAAGGTTGTAATTCGTTTTCCTCCTCGAAAGTTTTGAAAGTATTGAATACCGTGTCGTACATATAAATCTTTCTTTGAAATAAATCTTCGATTGCTATTTGACTTCTCAAAGCATTGCTCTTAGAAGCACTTTTTACGACTAAAGTTAGAATTCTATTATTATTCTTAGCCCTAATTGTAGCAGTCTTAATGATTCTCAAATAGCCATCACCTTTTATTGATCCATCAGCTTTGTTGATTTCATAATCACTAAATCCTTCAGTTTCTGCTATATCTTTCAACAACTTTTCGATTTTTTCATCAAACACACTTTCTCAATTGATTGTGGCATCTATCTGTGTTATTATGCATTGGTACTGCTACCGATTTTAAAGTTCAAAATGTTGCTGATAAATATTTAAAATCTTGATAGATACGTGTGTCTCACTTTCACAATACCCTCTTGGTAATATCATGAAGGTGTGTAAATTATCTATTTATCTCATTATTAATTCTAATACCGTGATAATTCTATAATTCAAATTTCACTCATCGGGATTTTACAGTAATGCGTACGCAATAATTCTTCTGTTACGTCTGAATTTTCATAATACATTCTTAGAATAGAGTATTTATCTTAAGGAGGTTCAGGACCTTAGTGAAAATGATGATAGCAGTTGCAACAGATGCAACTGGGATACTCTCGGAAAAACTAAAACAAATCAACGTTTGCAGAGCTGTTTGAAGAACATTACAGTGTTTCACTGTTTAAGCCTTATCCGGTCAAGGTGGGTCCAATGGAACCGGGGTCCATTTTACGTTGGCATAATCTAAAATATTCGTCTTAGGGGCATTAGCTCATATTAGATTTTGAAGAGTGTTTAAAATAATTTTGGGAGAAGTTATCAAAAGCAATGAAAACAAGATAATGAACACAGCCTAGAACATTTTGGGAAGACTTGAATGGAAAGGAATTGATGGAGCAAATATTATATAAATCTAATGTAAGTAATTGTAATAAATTAGATAATCTATTAATAGAAATAAAGTTAATAAAATTTATATAGAAAAACTGTGTTTTAATCTAGTCTCTCTATTTATTGAACAACCCTTAATTACGGTGATTTATGGTTTTATGAATATTGTAGAATACAGAATTGTGAAATTGACTGATTTGATATTTTTTAGATGTCATTGTACCAAAATACGAAAATAAACTGACCCTTTATAAAAATTGCAAATGTTAAAAGTTTTCAAAATAGTTTGGAAAAGGTCATTTGTATGTCTGGGGATATTAAATAAAAATCCAAGGCTAATTGATACTTTTTCTTGTGCGATCTTTTGAAGACATGAATTTAGCAAAAGTCACGCAGAAGCTATAAAATATCTGACGGTAGAAAAATTATAAAGAAATAAAGAATACCCAATACAAAGATATGGTTTTTAGGATGTGATCTTTTGGTGCTTCCGCTGCCCTTCTAGGTAAATTAGGTTATACGATTTTGAAGAATTTTATCCAACCAGGGAAAACATTTACTTCTAGTCATCTTAAATAAAACAGATAAGAGCAATATTTGTTTTATTTTACTTAATTACCCGTGTATGCAATATAACAAAAAGTACCACACAAACTTTATAATGCAAAGGCCTTGCCCGGTAGCGTAATTAAAATACGTTGCTCGGATAAGGGTTGAACGTGTCTAAGAGGTACCTTGTTTGATTTTTTCTGCCAGAGACAAAACTTCTTCATCGCGTCTTTTCTTCCGCAAAGCTCTAAAATCATTTTATATAAAATATAAATTGGGAATGTATTCTATAATCAGACGAAATCTGCATTAAGTTATTCAAAGAAAATGAATCGATTTAATTCTTTTGAACCTTATAACCTTATTATAAGTTTATAACTTATAACTTCATAATAGTTACAGATAAAATGCATACATGATAATGATATGTGTAATTTTTATAATACTTACTTCATCATCAACCTTCTACGATTTTTTCTCGATGCACCTAATGTTTTCGCTTTTCCTTTCAATAACTTTTCTACTAACGTATACTTTCCCATTTTTTAAAAATAAGATAAACGATAGAAAACACTTCTTCAATACTACTCCGTCAACGAAGAGCTGTCAACAGTTGTTTCTTTTTAAGAAATACGCGGGTTTCGGAGCGGGGCAATTGATCATTTATTGGCCTCCCCCAACATTTATAAGGACAACCCCCTACTGTAAATTTAGTCGTAGTTAAAGTTTTTGCCGTTTGTTAGAGCCACTACACAATAATGAAATATTCAAAATTAATCTTTAACTAAATTAATTATTTTATTAAATTTTTAAATAGTCTTTTGACTGGGTTACATATTTTTGTGTATATTTTATTGGACAGTCAATGGTTTCCTATTTAAAAAAAAAAATAAATTTTTAAAGACTTTCTAATATACAAGATACAATCAGCAATTCACTCTTAAAATTTTATCTCTTTACCATTATTAGTTACAAAATTATTCCCAGATTACTGTATCATGCTGTATTGAATGCTCTTAAGGAAAGGGGGGGTTTAGACTTTAGCCCCGTACTTTTAGTTCTAATCTAAAAAATAATACTTTGTAATATTAATTACATATTTAAGTGTACAAACCATAAATTGCGCAACCAAAGATACATTATCTGTTTGATAATTCAACAAAGATAATCATTAGTGAAAACGTTTAAGCATTTAAAAGAAGATATTTTTGTTAGACTTTGTGCAGTCTGGTTAAAAATGAGTAACATTGCAGATGACTTAATAAAACATTTAGACAAAACAACAAAAGATTTGCTTCAGGCCACTGCTTCTGAAAATGGATTCGTGTGCTACGAAATAGAAGATGATGAGCAATCGATAAAATGGAAAGGTTTTTATGGTACAGTGAGTGGAGTTATACTTACATGTAACGATAAAAAAGACAAAAAGGAAATTTTAAATGTAGTTATAAAAAGCGCCTCAAAGAGTGATGACTTGAGAACTCAAATAATATTAAACGAAATGTATACTAGAGAATCCTACATTTATGATGTCGTATTCAGAGCTTTCGAGCAGTTCGAAGTCAATAAAAAGTTTAAACCAACTTCATTTGCACCAAAGTTCTATAAATCAAATTTAGAATACAAAAATGAAATTATAGTTCTAGAAAACCTGGCAAGCAGTAATTATAAAATGTATCCAGCAACAAAAGCGATGGATGCAAAACATGTAAGTGTGGTTTTAGAAAAATATGCCCGTTTACATGCATTAGGTTTTGCGTTACGTGACCAGAATATAACAAAGTTTAAGGAAATCACAAATGCAATCAAGGTATTTAGTGTAAAGTTGGGGGTAAAGTGGAATTACATAGAAGCATTAGAAAATTTAAAAAGTCTTAGATTGTTACGAGAAGATGTAGATACAAAAGCTTACGAAATTTTCAAAAGTCACATTATAAACATCGACAAAATTTTTGATGATTTTAAAAATGACGCTTATGATGATTATACTGCTACTGTTCATGGTGATAGCTGTACAAAGAATATGATGTTCAAATATGATGTAGATATAATACATAATGTGATATCTCGGGCTTTATATTAAACTTGCTTTTTTTTAGGATCTCACTGACCCTAACAAACCAACCAGTGTGCGTTTGATTGATTTCCAACGAACTGGATTCGGTCTTCCGGTGATGGATGTGGCTATCTTTCTATATACATGTTCTGAGAAGAAAGTGATCGAGGAGTTGGAAGATTACTTAAGACTTTATTATAACAGCTTAGCTGCTCACCTTGTCAAACTTGGCAGCAATCCTGACAAAGTGTATCCCTATTCGATTTTTTTTGAAACAGTGGAAAGATAGCCAAGCTGGGACTTCTAATTTGTAAACTTTATTTTACTTTAAGTGTTGAACAACAATAATCTTATCAGAACAAATTTGTTTTGAAATATCAATAAAAAGTAGCAGAAAGAAAAGTTGTTTATGCTTCAATGACTGGTACTGAAAAAAATAAATTGTATGGTTTTGCAAATTTCTTGGAGACCATGGTAGTCTTAAACTTTAATTCCAGGTATGGAAGAATAGAGCCCGGACATCACGTTGCTGCCTGAAAAGGAGACAACTAACCTAACCTGTATATTTTGTGGTAAACATTAATTCAGTAATTATAATAATGTTCTGATTTATATAATTAGCTAATGCATTGAAATTATGAAAGTGTTAAAGCGTACTGGCAAATTTCTGAGTGAGAAATAGCCCATAAAATTCAATCTATAGATAAAACTAAACTACTTTGTTTATTTTCCAAACAGTATTCGGTTAGTTGATATAGTTTGATGACGTGTATTGCCCGAGCTCTCTAAGAGACTAGATTATTATTAAAACCTGTAATCGTGATAGTATATCGAATCTATCAGTCTGCAAAAATATTTTGGGATTACCATTAAAAAAAATATCGATGACGTCATTGATTTGTGCTAAATATTAAAAAATGCCCAACAATTTAAAATCGTTACACCCCTTTTTGTTTTTTTCGAAATATTAATATTTTTCGAGTTCTTGAATATGTTCCATACTTAATCAGCATACTGTATTTATAATCTGCGTTGACATGCATCTTCTGTTACCACTAAGTTCAAGGAACAACACATGAAATTTATTTCAAAAGATCTGTGACTTCCTAAAAGTTCTGATATCTCTCTAATGGACTATTTTGTATGGGTTACATGATGAGACAATTATAGAAGAAGAAAGTTAAAACCTAGAAGAACTAAAAAAAGCCATAAAAGCAGTGTGGAGAAATCTTTCTCAAGATCGTATCAATCGCGCGTTAGCAGCATGGCCAAGGAAGGTTTACAGTATGTATAAGAATAAGGGATCTTATATTGAATAAAACTTATGACGTATACATTGAGTGTTAAATAAATAATCATTTTTGAAGGTGGCCTTTTATTTTGTGTATGAACCGTACACTTGCACTGACACACAAGATCTTGTACGTGAAGGAGTTTCCAGGAAATTTTTGGTAATGGAAATAGGCTCTAACTTCTTAGTTTTTCAGAATCAAAATTAACTTTTCAAGACCTTAAACGGAGAAAACGATACAAATGAATTAAGATTTAAGATAGAATCAAATCAATTTCTTTGGTTCTGGATGCCTCCCAAACAAAAGAAAGAAATGGTACTTGTAAGATTTTTTAGTAAAACTAGGAAAACTACAGTTTTTACGCTTTTTAAAAATTTTATTTTAAAAAGGAAATGAAAAGAAAATTTAAAAGAAAATGATTTAAAACTTGCTAAAGTTATTGATCCTATAAACTTATGAACAGGAAGTCTTAGCATTTATGTGGATAGAAAATCTAGATGTACCTTCATTTTTAACATGAAAAGTATTCCTTTTAATATGTGATATTTAAATACTGGCTGTTATTATAGGCTGTAATCAGACTATGTAGTGATTATTGAGTTTACCATGTTAGTAAAATGTTATACCGTGCAATAAATTAAAAGCTTTTACATAAAAACACAGCATTTTAGAAAAAATGCCTGTATTATGAACTGAAGTACTTTAAAGATAAGAAAAATACCTTATGGACTTAAATATTGTTGCGTATAATATGTTTTTATGTAAAGATACGTCGAGTAGCGACAAATGGATAAATAATAAATTGTTGTAGTTGTTGTCATATAATTATTTAATATATGTCAATATCAAGCAGGTTGAAAAAAAAGAAATGAAATCGAAGTTTTCCTGTATAGAAATAAATGTCAAATCGTTGTAAACAAGTCCATTATTTATTATTTTAAATATCATAAACCCATGTTATAACATTTTGGCGACGAGCTAAGTAGTGTTAAGAGTTTTTTTTCTTCATTGTCGAAGTTTTCAAGTTAATCATAAGCACTGAAGTCAAAGGTGATAATGTTATGCAACCTCTTCAAGAAGGATGTTTCAACATGAATATCAGTCATTTTGATTCACAAGTGGAACCAATAGAGAACTTTTTGGATCGTCTAGATGTGTATTTTGTTATAAATGGTGTTCCTGATTGCAAGAAGGTTAATTTCCTTACAAGTTTGTTAGGTCCGGAACCATATAAAACTCTGAAAAACAAGCTATCTTCGAACACCGTCAGTCAGTCCACCTTCGCAGATTGCTCGAAAGTATTGAAAGGACATTATTCTCTGACATCTAAGGTTATAAGTGAGAACTTGAAGTTTCATAGCCGTAAGCAAAATGAAGGCGAGCCTCTTATGGACTAAAAAGGTTGTGAGCTTGGTGATCATCTGGATAGAGCTTTGAGGATCAACTCGTTGTGGGGCTACGGGAGAAAATAAATAAAATAGACTCATAGTAAAAGATAATACATTGACCATTGACAAGGGACGTAAACTAGTATTGGCCATGGAAAATGTTAACCAGTCGGCTACGGCGATCATTTCCAACAACAAGTCAAGTCTCGATTCTGATGTGAATGCTGTTTCTAAAAATTGGTCTAGTTAGAAGGCAAGGTCAATCAGTCAAAACTATAATAGTCACTCGAACCTATCGTCTAGAATGAGGAGAAGGTTAGCTTCGAAGTCCCCATCATGTCAGCAGAATAATTCAAGTAATCGACACAATTTCAAATCCTCTAAGGGATGTGCTCAATGTTATCTGAGACACACCCCAGAGTCTTGTCCTGCGTCATCTAGAACCTGCTATCGTTGCGAAGCCAAGGGCCACACTGCTCGTTTTTGCGGCTCAAGCAAGTCACAGTCGTTTTCATCAGCATTCTTAATAAAACGATCACCCAATCATTATATAACGCTTCTACATTTTTCCGGATATTGATCTTTTATAGAAAATGAGGATGCATGTAAACAACCTAATTGAATTAATACCAAACAGACATGGTCTTCAATAGTTTTGATATTTTCCTCATAGATTTTTTAGTATTAACGTTTTATATTTCTTTTTCGCAATTGGATTATACAGCTTTGGTGTAAAATTACAAGCCGGTAGTCTTTTTTCTTCTTCAAGAGTCTCAGAACTTGCAAAATACCGTGTTGTATATACAAGAAATCTTTCTTTGAAATAAATCTTCGATTCCTGTTTTACTTCTCAAAACATCCCTCTTAAAAGCACACTTCACCTCAAAGATGTATGCTTTTCCAACTATTTACGAACGTTATTAAAATTTCTTCATACCAAGCTTAGTAAGAATAAGATTTGTAGTTTAATAACAATTTTTACCTGACTTCGAGTGTAATCCTTTATACTTTATATTCTCTTGAAGTACAGTCCCCGGAAACTGCAGCAGTATAAAACCCTTACTTTCTAATAAATGTACGAAGAAGGTTCTGAGTTCTGATTTAATTCTATTTTTCTACTACCACCCTTGTGAGTACTAACGCTACCTTAATAAAGTCCTTAAGCAGCCTTTAATTCTAGTAAAAATAACTCTTACGTCGCAGTATTTGAGAAATAAATTGTAATATTATGACAGCATGGTAAGAGGTTATAAAATTTAATAAATATACAATTTTAATAAGCTAGAGTCGGCAGAACAAAAACTGTCATATGCATAGGTGCATTCTGTGGTCTACGAACTCTCAACCTTAAAACTATGTTTATGACTCTTGGTACACAAATAACTATTGTTTACTTTGAACTTCTGAACTTTAAAAATTATGTCTAATAAATAACCAAAGCCTAGCAATAGCTTAAAAGCAAATAAAACGATAAGAATTTGATAAAAATACAATTTCCTTGAAAAATGTTTGAGACCTTTCGCAACTATGATGCCTGATGGAAACATTTTGTGTCGGTCAGTGCTATTTGTTGCTGCATCCATTTACGAATTTTAAAGTAAAGTGATAAACATGCAAGACCTTGATAGATAAAGAAGTTTTGTCATATCTCAATGTCAATCGCACTCTTGGGAATATCATAAAGTTGTGTAAATGATCAGTTTTTAAGTATGTACTGTTTTTAATCATTTCGTTGTGTTTAAAATAAATATAATAATATCATTGATACAGCATTCAAAGCATACCCCAAGAGTCTTTTTCAGAAGGTGCTGAACTTTAGAGGAGAATTCTTTCTGAGAAAATCTATCATTCGCTTTTAACAAATTTGTATATAAATTATCTGTAGTTTGTTTATAACTGTTACGTTAACTTACATAAGATAAAAAGGAAACGTGAAAAAATTGTACGAACCTTGTCCTAGAATTGTTGATGCACTCAATGAAATTTTAAATCATATGGTTAAAACAATCAGTTGTAAGAATTAACTGCAATTATCTGCATTTTTTATTTTTAATATTATTATTTAGCCCCTGTGAGCTTACCTAGAGATATTTTCAAAAATACTTCATTTCTTTAACAAGATATAAAATTGAAGGTTAACCAAGGATATCTCCTATTTTTTAGGTGTTCACAAATTACTGGCATTTTGTTCAAAACTAGGCTGCTATCAAGGTGGCTAGGCAGAATTACGTCAAAACAATTGTTAATTCATGTTAGTTTGCCAAAAAGAGTTAAAATTAATTTTACCTTTAAATGACTTACCCTATAGTAACTTGTAAAATGACCTTAACAATTTTTGTTAAATCTTTCACAGAAAATATTGTTAAATATTGAAATATACGTCATAAAAATAAAAAATATAGATTTTTGAATTACCGTTTGAATTCATATCGTTTAAGTCTTTATAAACAAATTTCTAACAAGTAGGCCAATACTTCCGAGAAGGGGCTCGTATACACTTCTGGTCGTTCAAGTGCAACAGATTATATTCAAATCATTTTTGTTTGGTTTGAGATAAATATTCTACTCTAATTAGAGCATTTTTACAGCATTTATCGGTTGATTTTGAATAACATATTATTGTACTTTTCTGTTGCAGTTGACAGAACTCATTTCCTTGCTACTGTCATTTGCTCTGCTCTTGGTAGATGTCAAACTACAATTAGCTAATGATTCTGGAAAAACAAGTTTGTTTCATAATAGAAAGGTTTAAATATTTCTCTCGCTATCTACTAACAGAAAACGTTGGTCTTCTGTTAACAGTTGTCTACTTTATCATAAAATTCTAAAAAAGACGTACCATTGCAAAAACTAAAAATTGCAAATTGGGGAATAACCTTGCAACTGTTACTTAACACGATCAATTACGAGTGTGTTCCTTTTATAAGTCACAAAGTAGACTTGTTTACATTTTCAGTTCTATGATTGACTTAGTAAAATTACATATACAAAAATTATAACTTTTCAAAACTAAACAAAATGGCATTAAAAATTAAAAATTCTGTCGAAGCTTTGTTGCAGTTGAATTGGCCACAAATGTAATTAAATGAAATTAAGTTAATTAAATTAAGGAACACATCGTTAACATGGTAAATAATATAAAATAATCATTAAGATTTGCTATCTTCAAATTAAAACTAATTCTATTCTGATCTTCAGTCATTAGCAATATTATCGCTTCCTTGAGGAATAAAACATTTTCTTCTTCCGAAACAGCAAAATAGAAAGTATACGTAACGTAAGAAATTTGAAAACTGCAGAGGACGCTAATTAATTGCTTCTGTGTTGCTTTGGTAATGACCTCTTAAAGAAACACAACAGTTTCTCCAATTTTCTTGTGAATAATTACATTTACACCTTTTTGGTTGTTTCAGACCTTTACCTTATATTCCCTAAGTTTTATCTGCGTTGTTTAATGTCATTTCATAAATTAAAATCAATAAACATTTTCTGGAATTTTCTTTTTAAAAGTATTGTCTACAATTTAGAAAACTTTCCTCAGATACGTCTTAGCAGAAATACCCCATAAATGGAAAATTTAATTTTTCTAGGGATGCTAAAATGGAAACCATAATCAAAAATTTTCTGCATTTTGTGTCTGATAAATATGCAACCCATTACACATGGTTCCAACGAGTGTTCAGTTTTTTACGCCCTAGGTATTTTATAATATTTGTATTAGGTTATGAAATACGGCAGATGTCGACTTTATAAATAAAATAATATAAAATCTCGCTTTTAGCTGAAACGCAACTGGAGTACAAAATGTTAAATGAGGGGTTCACCCACATATTTCCCAGAATATTGGAAAAATAAAAATCAGTACAATAGAAGACACCAAACCTAAAATTGAAAGACAAGTACTAGATTGTCTTTTACGATAAACAATGTTGTGTCTTTTATATCAGAAAATAAGTCAAATTGAATATCATTTTATTCACAACAATGTACATCTATGCCACAGTTAAGAAACAAAAGCATTATATATGCGTAATTAAGGGCAAGATTACATGTTAGGCATCAGTGGTGGTGTATACATTTTTACTGACGGTACATTTTAAATATGAATACAACAATCATCCCGCCCACAAAAAGTATTCGAATGTAGTATAATATTTAACATAAACACATACAGGTAACTATAAATGAAATATGAAATGTAAACTTAACATTTGAAACATAGCAACATGACAATCTTTAAAAAAAGAATAATAAAAAACGATCAATTAGTGAACATAATCACTAAGGTAAGTTGGTTGTCACCTGGGTCGTTCGGAACGTCGGACCCCTGCAGGCGTAGTCTCTTCATTTTCTATGGCAGGTTGTTCTTCAGGGTCTACGATGACGTCTTGATTACCAACTCTGTCTGGAGTGTATGGAACCATCATCATCAATTCTGGTGGAACGTCAAAATATGAAGTTGGGTCGTGCTTCGGTACATCTTCGGAAAATGATACCCGTTTCTTTTTCTTCTTTTGCACTTCGGTTCTTCGAATTTGGTTAATGTGGCGCTTTTAAATCCATCATCGAGTAAAATAATATAATGTAATTGTCCTAAAATCTTTGCCACTTCCCCTAAACGCCATATTGGTTTTTTGTTGTGAGGGTACCAACGGACTTGAACTCTTTCACCTATTGCTAGTTGTCGGACACCTTGTACTTTGGTCCGTTGATTTGTCGACATATTTGATTTACTGGGAATAAGGGCATCTAAGCGCGTGAGAATTTGACGCTTGAGATATAACTCTGCCGGTGACCTTCCACACGCCAAAAGAGTTGCTCGGTAGCTAAATAATATTTCTCTTAATTGCTGTCTAATTGGCAGGTGTGAATCATTCATTGCATTTAGTTTCGCTTTCAGCGTTCGAACATTCCTTTCGGCTAACCCGTTAGTAGATGGGTGGTTAGGGGCACTAAACTTCTGAATGATTCCATTTCGAATACAATATTTTTTAAATTCTGTTGATTTGAAAATTGTAGCGTTGTCTGAGACTAAAACCAATGAAAAACCGTGTGTTGCAAAGATATCATTGAGTGCTTCAATTGTAGAATCTGAGGTAGGAGCACTTGTTTGAATCCGCACTTCTATCCACTTAGACTTTGCGTCTACCAGAACCAGGAAATATAAATTGTTGAAGGGTCCTGCGTAATCAATGCGAGCATGTGCAAAATTTTCTGCAGGTTCATCCCACTGGTGTGTGACTTTTGCAGGGTTCTTCTGTAATAGTGCGCAAGTTTCACATGATCTCGCAATTCGTTCGATATCTTTGTCAATTCCCTTCCAGTACACATACCTTCTTGCTAATTGTTTCATTTTTACAATGCCTACATGAGTGTGATGTAATTCTTTCAATACTATTGGGCATAAGCTTTTTGGAATTACTAGTCGGTGATTTCGGAAAATCAGCTCGTCTTGAATCGTGTATTGCAAATCTAGATTTAGGGACGAATTTAGCTCTTCTTTGATCTGAGGCATTTCTTCGTCATTGAGGGATTCTTCTATTAATTTTTCTCGTCTGTTGTAATCTGGTTAATGATTTAATCACATAACGTTGAGACTTCATTGTCTAACAGTTGTACCGTAGAATTATTATCTGGATTCGGTGTTCGGGAAAGGCAATCTACATTTACGTGGTCTTCAGCTCTTCTGTGTTTTACTTCGTAGTCGAATTCTTGAAGAAAAGATGCATATCGAAGTAAGCGTGTTGAAGTCATGGCTGGAATCTTTGAATCTGGATGTAGAATTCTTGTAAGTGGTCTATTGTCTGTGACGAGTTGAAATTTTCTTCCAAAGATATAGACGAAAATATGATGGACAGAGAACATTATGGCCAAGGCTTCTTTGTCCAGCTCACTGTACTTTTTCTCTGTATCAGTAAGAGATCGAGAAGCGTAGGCAATGCGCCTTTCAACACCATTGATAACATGAGATAGTACTCCAGCTATTCCTACTGGGCTTGCATCACATGCACATACAAGTGGTAATTTTGGGTTATATGGAGTAAGCACCTGGTCACTTGAGATTTCATTCTTTAATTTTATAAAGGCTGCTTCGCATGTTGCAGTCCATTTGGAGTGTGTTGGTTTTTTCAGCAACATTCGAAGAGGCCATGTCTTGGTTGAAAGATCCGGTATAAACCGTGCGTAATGAGTTACCATTTCTAGGAACCTTCGTAGATCATCCGTGTTTCTTGGTCAAGCCATTTCCGTAATTGCCTTAATTTTATTTTGCGATTTCGAAATCTTATTGTATTCGATAACATGTCCTAGGTATTCAGTTTTTGTAGCGAAAAATTCACGATTCACATGCAGGTGAAAATCACGTAATCGTTGAAGGCATGCATTTAAGTTTTTTGAACATTCTTCTAATGTTTCCCCGTAAACAACGATATCGTCGAAATAAGACAGGGCTTTCGGGAGATCATTCAAGATCTGATCTAGAATTCTATTAAAGTCTGCTAGTGCAGTTTTAATTCCAAAGGATAGTCGATTCATCTTGTATGTTCCGCGGTGAGTGGTAATTGTTTGTATTACTGCACTTTCTTCATCTACCTGTAACATGCAGGTAAGTTTTGTACAAATCAAGACGGCAAAAATATCGGGAATTACGAAGATTATTTAAAATATCGTCGATTCGTCGAATTGGATAATTTGAGCCTACCAATCTGCTGTTTACTCCAACCTTATAGTCAACACATAGGCGTACGTTGCCATCTGGTTTTGAAATGACCACTAAGGGTGATCCCCAATCACTCGTTGATATCTTGCTAATAATACCATCGCGCTCTAGGTTATCTAGCTCTTGTTCGACTTCTGTCGAAATGCATATGGAACATCACGTTCTTTCGTATAACATGGTTTAACACCTTGACGAAGCTTTAACGAACATACTATGTTTGGGATTTTCCCTACTCTTTCTTCAAACACTCCCGGGAAAGTTTGAATTACGTTTAATAAAGCTGTTGTTACAAACAGAAATACCAAACCTTCCAAAGAACGAAATTACCACAGTAGAGATTTTACTGGTTGTTCATCGTCAGATGATTGCGGAGGCACTAGTAACGTGACGAACATTGCCTGATCTGTACCAAACTCAAACTAAAACTCTGTTTAAATGAACTAAAACCAGCACTTCCGTCACATTCCCTTTCAAATATTTTCTTTGGGTGCATTCTCTTGTCGGAGATTAGCGATCATAACAGCAATTTTTATTTTCGACACTCCAGCTCTAAATAGTTCCACAGAGGAGCAATTCAAATATATATAAATATAAATTTCAGATTAGTTAAATCGTCTACCTTTCTTAGTACTTCCGATTGAACTATACATATTTTACGAATGACGTTGTTTTACTTAAGATTCTAAGTCAATTTTGGTAGACACTTCACTTATTTTATTATAATCTAGGTAACGTCCTTTTCTTACTTAAATAAGAAAAAAGTTTATAGCCTGCAGTGTTTTGAACGGCATTGTATGATTGTTTACTTATGTTTCCATCTATCTCTTCTTTCAATTTTGTTGATGTAAAGTTGACAAGTGAATTGCCTTTTTGATGCGGGTAGCTGCTTTTGGAGAATGATTAGTTCGTGTCTTTTAATAATATAGACGTATTACGTTGTCCTTTTGTATGTAGACCTTTTTGGGCAATGCGTTGTTGAGCATCCCTAAAGTAGTGCTTTGGATGTCTTGAAGCTACAGCTGATTTTGACCTATTTTCACATACGGTAAGTTATTTTTATTACAGGTTTTTAATTGTCCCAATCGTCATCAGTTATTTCCAGTTCCTTCATTGCCTGTTACATTTTCATTCTTGAGATTAAATTGTACGCCTGTTTCAGGTCTACAAATGCTAAATGCGACGGTCTATCCTTTGCTTATTACTTTTCCATGACCTACTGTACAAATTTCCTGCGTCAAATTTGTCTTGTGCCTTAGAAGGTTTAACATAAAGTAAAACCAACACTCGACTTCTTTTAAACGTTTAATTGAGCCAGACTTGTTTACCACATTAAAAACTACTTCTGTTATTTAATACACTTTGTTATTCATATAATGTCTTAAACTAAATAAGTTATAACCCATATATTGTACATCAGATAAGGTTATATTCAACAAAATGTTCTATCATATAGGGTAAAAACACCAGTCCTCTGCCACCTAAAGAATATTTGAAGTTTAAATTCGTTTAAATTTAAAAGGAAATAATATTTATCAATAAAACTTTCTGTATAGTTATGCATATTTAAATGATATACATACTCAATCGTCAAAAGTCATTAAACGTTTAGTTTTATATGAGAAAAAAATAATTCATTAAAACCGACAATTTGGCTCCGTAATCCGCCGCTATTTACTAAAAATCCGCCGTCGAGGTCCTAGTAGCCGCCCTTTAAGAAACAAAGCTATAAACATCGTATAAACGTGAGGAATGATTATTTCTTAAATGATTACATATGAGTTCTTGGAAGCTTTATTCGGATCGCCTGTTTGGCAAATTAAATCTGTTTTAGGGATATCTTCGTTACTCGCCATAAGCATAAAATAATTTAACAATTTTATGCCTTTCTTGCATTTGCTCATAAACGATTTTTTGAAACAAAAAGAATTTATTTTAAAAAATACATGCAAATACAAAATAAGTAATAATTAATAAACAACTGAATTTAATTCCTACTTTCTATATGATACTCTTTCAAGGTTAATTTTTCACTTAAGTTGGTTGTTTGGACATGTTGACTTCCTAAAATTAGATTTTTTTTTTGAAGAAAATAATAACCATCCAATAAATGATGCAAAGATTAATACATGTGGGTGCTAATCAACAAAATTAAATTAAAAAGTCGAGCAACAATAATATAAAATCTCAGTGTTGTGGAATATCTACTGCACGACAGTGGAAGGCGGCGAGCGGGTGACTAGACGAATCTGTGAATACCGGTACTCTGCCTCCCTTATTTTCGACATTTGTTTAATTAAAACTCAGGATTTTTTGTATTAAATATTAAGGACCATTGCTTTAATTTACCAAACAAAAATTTTTACGAAGATGTCCACAAAAATGCGCAAATCGAACCTAGAATGCAACCGTTTCTCGTTAATAAAGGCGCACTCAATGGCAGTCGTAGTAAACACAATCACGTACTGGCAGTAAATAAATGCTAATAATTAACATATAAATTTTATTTACCGGAATGAATGTAACATAATCCTTAGAACAAGGATGGTAGATAACACAAAGCTAAAAATCTCCGTTATTTATGGTGCCATAATTTATTTATAAAACAATAATTGATTCGGTGGTGGGCTGCTGGAGCTGGATGTAATTAGATGCGTTTACTCTATCTCATCCTAGTATTAAATTAATTTATATTTGCAATTTCATAATCAAACACGGTACCGATTTCCTGTCCGGCTTCAGCTACATCAACCATATCGAGAACTTTATCCTTTCCGCATAGCAGTGCAAACACAGGTAATGCACTGGCTATTAATCTAAATTTAGAGTGCGTTCTCCAATGCTCTTCAAATGAAGGAAGAAGATAAACGTTATTTGGATTAGATCCTAATAGTTCTATATGTTTACATAAAGTGTCACAGTAAAGATAGTATAGTAACATAGTAAGTGTTCCTGTTATCTAGAACCTCTTTGGAAGTACAACTATACAAGAAGTATGCAAGGTCAGAAACAGGCGATCCTAGTCTTGAGAACTGAAAATCAAGCAAACGCATATCAACTGGTTCATTTGAGTTGTTAGAACATAAGCTGAAAAATGCCGTTTTTATTTTACTTCTAAAAGTATAGTTTTGTGACAGGTCACATATGAAAGGCTATTGTCTATGGAAGTCATCAAAACTTGAAGGATGAAGATGCACATCACACTTTGTACACACATACACAGTCTAACTTGTGATTCTACATCTTTTCCTCGACTTTTCTGGATGGCGAATAATACTGTGAAGGACTGTACCTTTTCTAGTCTTGTCAGGTAATTCGTTTTTGATTGGCCTATCCCTTCCTTGGTATGTCCTTTTAGTTTTATCTTGATTTTTCTCTTCAGTTTTACCTTCTGATTTGATTAGTACCATAACTATAGAAAAACAAAATTAGACCTTAGGTATCTTTTTATTGTTGGCAGTTTTATACAGTTTCTTACAGTTGACTAAACACTACCAATGCAATTTATAAAAAGAGGCCACCACCACTTTTTACCTCTAACCTTTATTCGGTAGTTAGCTATACCATATCGTGCAAATTTGCACCATCCATATTTTTATTATATGTAATTTCTAACCACTAAAGGCTGGGGAACACTCACTTCTTTCTTCTGTTTCTGTTTCTTGTGCACAGGATTTATTGGTATATTCTTTATTACCATTGTTACGACGGAATTGTGGTTCCATCGAATAACACAAATATTTGATCTAGAGTCAATTTTATTATCAAATGCTTCTCCATTTGTTTTTTCATTATTTCTTTAGATTTTGCTGTTAATTAATCCAGTTAATCAAAAATGCTATTCTTCAATGTTCCTACGGCGTTTGTAATAATAAGAATGGTTGATTAAAAATATTTGATTTTGTATGTCATTTTTATATTATTTACTTTTTTTATGGTTCTTTATCAAACATTTGATAAAATACGAAAAACGTGCAGTATATTTATTTAACCTTATATTAAAATTAACTTAATTGCAAAGACAATAAATGTAATTTTATGCAATGGGAACGTTGTTCACGTGCTTTAATACAAACCAGGGGCGGCACGTGCCCTCCCAGAAATTTTGATGTCAATATATATTTTTTATTATCAGAATTTATTAATTGTATATTCATTATTAATAATGTAATTTTTATTTATTTAATATAACGAATATTTATAATTATTTGATAATTATATCAATTTGATATTTAGCAGAACTCGCATATAGAATTTTATGATAAATTTTTGTGCCTTCCTTTAAATACACCCACAAACCGCCACTGAAGCAAACAAGCGCAAACGTCACTAATTTGTTGAATTAATAAAAAGGTTTGCATGAGACAGTAACTGTATAAAGTAATCTAATCGAGTCGAGGAATATCTTGTAATACTCTGCGTTACCTTATGTGTTTCAAAACCAAATTGATAGCTGTATTATCTCTTCTTTTGTTTGTTACTACTTGTGCAGCACAAGAAGGTAGTGATGGTAATAAACTTTATTCATATTACTTTGTGTTGATATTCAATTTATATACCTTTACTCGTCAGAATTTTAAGTAATCTTTAAGGTAAATGTACTTTTCTTCATCCTCTCCAGTAGTAGAACTCGAATAGAAGTACTGTGTAAATTAGTTGGAACAAACGAGAAAATTAGAGACTTTCTTAACGTTGTTTATCTTCTGCTTCAAAATATGATGATGCCAAATACTTTTCAAACGAAAAAGAAATTTTTCTGAGTAAAGGTCCGTTCTTTCACTGACAACTTTCCAGTTATGCTATATAATGTAGTCTCAATACTGTTAAGAGCATAATATTGTCCTAATATTTACAATTAACATGTTGTCTCCTGGTAAGTTATATTTTCAGGAATATTTATCTGCTTTTAACGTTAACAAAAATATATAAGCATTTCTGCTCTCATTAATGCTGCTTTAAATAAACAGGGTCCTATTTTCAAGTGTCAAGGGCAGGTAAAAGAATAGCAGGAGGACAGCCAGTTAATATACAAGACTATAAGTACCAGGTAGCTGTAGAAATAAAATTCTTTGTTGTCTTGTGTAGCGGAAGTATAATCTCTGATAAATACGTTCTTACTGCGGGACATTGTGGTATAGAGTAAGCTGATAGTTTAAAACACACACAACAGAATTTGTTTTTATGTTCTTTTTAGTATTCCTGTTCCTACTATTCTAACGGTAGTTCGAGCAGGTTCTTCTACACGACAACTTGGAGGTACAGTTGCGCCGATACTTAGCGTTGCAATACATCCAGATTATACGAGTAACTCTGATGGTTCCAACAATGATATTGCCGTTCTCACTCTTGCATTTAGTCTTACGGTAGGGCCCACTATAGGTCCTATATCTCTACCAAACGTCAATGAAGAAGTTTCTACAGGCACTCCAACAGTAGTTTCAGGATGGGGAACTTTAACAGAAGATGGTTCTTTGGCAACCCAGCTTCAAGCTGTCACTGTTTATATTGTAGACCGGAACGAATGTAATGTTTCGTATGGCGGAATTATAACGGATAGGAAGATATGCGCTGGCGTTCCAGAAGGTGGAAAAGATTATTGCCAAGTTAGTAGTAGCAATATTTTATTCTTTCTTGAATATCTCGTCTCGGCTTAATTGGAAATTAAGTCATTTTCCAATATCATCGTTTAATAATCTATTTAATCAATGACTCAATTCCTAGTTAAAAAGGTTTTCCAGATTCTGTAATAAATAGTAAAAATTTTATGAAATGATGATGAATTGATTTTCTGTTTGAATTTAGGGTGATGATGGTGGTCCTCTAGTAGCTTCTGGGAAACTAGTAGGTATCGTATCTTGGAGACATGGATGTGGACAACCAGGATACCCTGGTATTTATACCGATATTGCTGCACCTGCTATACGTACATTCATTACACACGAAACCGGCATATGAAGTCGGAAATACTAAAAGATGTAGTATAGCTTTAAGTAATAAGTAAAGTGTTTATATTAAATAAACTAGTATTCGGGTTTATTTGTTTAGATTAACTTAAGTATGGTGTTTATTTTAATAAAGTGGTATTTGGGGTTTATTATTCTATTTGTTTAGATACCTATTTACATTTTGAGGTAGAAACATTCTAAATAAACAAAAACTAAACAAATTTTATTTATGTTGCAAGTGCTAGGAGTAGCATTTCAAGTGCAAGGCATTGGCCTTGGGCATCAACCACAGAAGCACTTGAAATATGCTTCTAGCACGAGCCACATCTGTAACGGAACAAAAGACATCGAAAGCAAAAGCACTTTGCCTGAAGACGTCTGCAAAAATTTCTGAGTTTGCTTAGCTGATACTTTCTTAACTAGAGGACAAGATGGTGCAGCAAAGTTTGCTCTAAAAAGGCTGTAAATTATTTTCTCCACAGTGGCATAAGATTGCCCTACATCTTTGCTCAAGATGAAAGTACCGAAAACTCAAATGCGTATAATAATAAAGGGTTTTCCAATAAGAGGTGTTATTTTGATATTCAAAGAAAAGTACCATTTTTTAATATAAATGATCGGATGTTTATTTCATTATAAAGAGGAAGGTATGCCGTTAATAGTGGAAAATAACATCAGGCAAATGACCACCACGACCACGCTTACAGGACAATATCCTTTTCATGAAATTTTCCATAACCAAATCGCAAAGTGGCTGCCCTATGTCCTCGATAGCCTCACGAATTCCATCTTTGAGGTCTTGAATCGACGCTGGGCTGTTGGCGTAGACCTTCTCTTTCACGTGGCCCCAAAGAAAGAAGTCGCAAGGTGTTAAATCACAAGATCTCGGTGGCCAATTGCGATCACCTCTTCGAGAGATAACACGGTCCGGAAACTTTTTCCGTAAAGGATCAATGGTTTCGTTGCTTGTGTGGCACGTAGCGCCGTCTTGTTGAAAGTAAACGTTGTCCAGATCAATACCATCCAATTCCGGCCATAAAAAATCGTTAATCATCTCTCGATAGCGCAATCCAGTCACCGTAACTGTTGCTCCAGCCTCATTTTCGAAAAAGTAAGGTCCAATGACTCCGCCGGACCATAAACCGCACCAAACAGTCACACGTTGAGGATAGAGAGACTTTTCAACAATAACTCTTGGATTTTCTGAGCCCCAGATCCGACAATTTTGCTTGTTGACGAAGCCACCGAGGTGGAAATGGGCCTCATCACTCAAGATGATTTTTCGATGGAATTCTGGATCATTTTCATGCATTTCAACGACCCAATCAGCAAAGACACGACGTTGTTGATGATCGGCCGGCTTGAGTTCTTGTGTTAACTGGACTTTATAAGCCTTAAGACCCAAATCTTTATGCAAAATACGGTGTAATGACGTTTGTGGAATGGCTAATTCCAAAGAACGACGAGGAATGGACAAACCTGGGTTTTCTTTAACACTTTCGGCTATAACAGCAATATTCTCGGCTGTTCTTGAGCGACGTGCACGGGTTTTATTTTTCACATCACTAACTTGTCCCAAGAGCTCGAATTTTTTCACCAATTTCTGTATTGCGGTCCGACAAGGTGCTTCAATGTTCGAGTTTTACGAACCGTCTCTGCCAAATTTTCACCATTTTTATAGTGAATTTTAATAATTTCAATGCGTTGTTGAAGCGTGTATCGTTCCATATTTTTAATGGCGTAGTTTCTACTTGTCAAATGTCAAAAAATGATAGCTTCAAAAGTGACATCTACCGAAATAGCGGGCTATTCAAAATAACACCTCTTATTGGAAAACCCTTTAGATGCTGTGAATTAAACATCATGTAAAGAATCTCGTTTCATTTTAGTTAGTTCGAGAATTTTCATAAATTATACGTAGATCTCAGAAATTGGGTAATTTGCTTTTCCTTTCAGTGGCATAACATATTAGTAACATTTTAAAAGGTGTGTTCGTGTCACCCTATATTTTTCATTTTAATATCTCCAGTTTTTCCCAAGGTAATAAGAAAAAAATAAATTTTAAATAAAAATTTGACATGATGTGTCTTTGAAACAGTACATTCATTAAAAAGATTAACCCTAATTTCTCAGAAATCTGCTTGATACTTTTATCTTAGACACACCGTGCATGCTGCAAATGCGAAAACATGCTTTCCTCTGTTACTAGAAAACTATGGATGATAGACAACTTTATTTAATTACATTACAAGTAAACTCAAAGCAATTAGAAATATTCTGTTACAAATTGTATAGTAATAATAAGGCATTACAAACCCGTTTTGTAACACTCCTTGTAGTACCTACTTTGTGACATAAGCAATACTTACTTTTTTTATCTTCCAAGTATTTTTCTGTAAAGTATATCTTATCTAACAATATTTGGTAATGAGTGTTTACGTATAAAGATAAACTCTACAAGTAAACGGAGAGGCAGTATTAGATAGCTATAACAACAGGGAAAATAGAAACAATCGATATAAACACTTGACAGGATAATATCTAAATATTCTAATAGACGTTATGATATTACCTTAATGATGATAAGAGTACGGATTTTTAGCGGTAATCACCCTTTACATTAATAAATTAGTAATGCTCTAATAAGAGTATATCTTACCTGTTCGTTGGTTTTTTTAGTAATTGTTAGTACTTATTTAATTTTCGTGATGAATTCTCTTATTTGCAAAGCTAACTATGCAAACTTACACACGAGGAAACACCCTTTATAAAACAACAAGAATCAGCTCTGTAACAGTGATTTTTCAAATAATACCTCGTTAAATTGTTTGTATTTCAGCAGAGTTTTTAATCTCCATGAGAAAAATAGTAAAATTTATTTGAATGTTCAATCTGTTATCTTGTATAATGTTAAGTATATTGCGTTGAAAGTTAGTAGTTGCAAATATTGTTGTCGCAAAACCTACAGCGTCTCCAAACAAGTTTGTTTTGCTTAAAAGTCTGATCCTTAACTGATAATCTCTTCTTATACAATTCAATATCACTTTACTAGAAGATAAATCTTTCTGCGATTTTTAGCTAAAATGTTCTTTTCAACAATATTGTTTGCTCTTTTAGGAGTTTCTCTTGGTAAGTTACCGTTTCATAATAGTACCTATTTACCTTTCATGTTTGTCAGTTTGTAGATGTTAGTACTAATATTGTTTTAAATAAACAGGACTCTATTTTGAAGTGCCTCAATTAGATGAAAGAATAGTAGGAAGTGAACCGATTGACATTGAACAAATTCCATACTAGGTATCTGTACTTCATCTCGGTAGTCATATATGAGGCGGATCCATAATCTCTCCTAATTACTTTGTTACTGCTGGACATTGTACATTCGGGTAAATATATTTTTGAAATATAGTGAAATTTTTCCTTACACATTGTATTTAGTTTTCTAGCTCTCTTTATGTCAGTTAGAGCTGGATCTTCTATAAAAGGATCCGGAGGTGAAGTCGTAAGAGTAAATCGCATTAAACGTCATTGTAGATTTAACCGTCTTAATGCCGATTGTGATACTGCTATTCTAATCCTAAGACGGGACCTTACATTGGGAGCTTCTATACCTTTACCAAGCGATAATCAACCAGACACTCCAGCCAGAGTTTCGGAATGAAGACGTTTAAAGGAAGGTTCTTCTGGAAAGCAACTCTAGATTGTTACAGTCAATATAGTAAACCAAGATAAATGTACAGATGCGTATCGAAAAAGAAAGATTACGGATCGTACCAACGTCTTTTTTGTTTCTTATTATGATGATGTCTTGGTTATTGTTTTGTTTTTTGTTTCTGTTTAGGGTGATTCTGGTGGTCCCCTAATAGCCTCTGGAGTACCAGCAGGTTCTCAGATCCTGCAAGTTCTGGGGTTCTGTTCTGTCAGATTTTTTTTGGACAAAATATATAAAGTCGGTCCAGCGGATCTTTTCGTTCACGAGTCTGTGCAAGCCTATGTAGCGGCGTAGCTAGGTGCATATCGTAACAAATGCTAAGAATTTTCTGTCCTTATTCTACAATGTAAATGAATAGCCAAAAATACATTACGTATGTATTTATTTGAGTCAAAGCTTGCTTAATTCAAATCGACTCTTCACACATCTTCTCTAATTTTTAGAACTTCATAACATTTATTCAGTAATATTCTGTGTTGGCCTTATTTACTAAACTTTAATTAGAAACTAGAAATCGACGTACCACCACAGCTCCGGACACCGTTCTGGCTCCAGTGTCCCAGGTCATCTGCAAGCTTCACCACCACCGCCACTCTAACACCATAACGATCGCTGCTTAGATGTTATCCTAGATCGAGTGCTGCGTGCGCTCTCGATTCGTTCATTTATTAACAAATTACCATTACATTGGCTAAAGAAGAGATTAACGCTTCCAACAACCCAGGCACCTTCGGCGACTTTGATTGATGAACCTTCAGTTTAGAAACTTCTTTTGGCAAGCTCTGACGCATTTATGAATAGTCAGAAATATCCAAGTTAGAATCCAAGCTGACGTGGAATGTAGAAAAATCCTAGAAGAGCTCCTGTCGAGCCTAAAACTTGAAGGGTCAATTTCAAAAATAAAATAAAGTAAGTATAGACCAATCTCAGGTTTAGAAGTAAAAGTCTGTTTCTAAGTTTATCTCTTTAGCGCAGAAAGGGAAAGGAAAAACCAAGTTTCTACACACTCCTGTTTTAAACCTAAGAACAGGTTTGTTCTTTAAGTTGTCTTAGAGATTGGCTCAGTTGGTTTCATTTAAAAATGAATACAGTTTGAAACTCTAGATCTGGTTTAGGTTCATTCAATTTTGTATAAGAAGTTAGCTCGGTGTCGCTATAGTTTTATAGTAGACGATAATGGGTTTCTTGCTTATGTATAAATGGAACTGCGTTACAAGATTTGGAAATAAAGCAGGATATAATAAAAGTAACAAAAAGTAAAGAAATCCGTAAAGATATGAATCTCGTAACCCTGGCTTGATACCAATCATGACAGACAAACTAATATTAGTCTAATTCTAATATCTTTTATTTAGGGAGATTGCCCCGCCACTGCAACTCTCACGGGCAAAGGTCTGTTGACTTCTCTGTACAAAAGGAAAGTATGGACTTGTTTAAGGATGTCATCTTTATGCAATTTCTACTTGACTTGTGCGAAATAGTCAATACAAATCTGATCTAAAAGTAATAAAATTAATCTAAAAAGAAATTTACGAAAAATGGATAATAAATAGATTTGTAGAGTTAAATATTGATTTACAAGTAAAACACATTTTATTTCTCAAACACAAACTACACTCAGGCTCCGGACTGATGACAAATTTTTCGTAGCACATGTAATAATTGCACTGACGATGACGTCAGAACCGCAAATTTGGAGGTCTGCCGTATATTGAATCAACAAGCCTGTTCATTGTGTCAAAGTACTATTCCATAAATCGATTACACACTACATTGTACGAACAAATTGGTTTATTATTCTTACGATTAGTTTCATCGTTGAATAAACAGGTGCATTACTACAACGTACAATACTATAAAGTTTTATGAATACATGAAAAAATACTCAAACACAACGCTCGTAGCTATTGAGTCGTCATTACTTAGCAAAGATTTTTATTGCGGAAAAGAACATTTAATAATAGTAATGATGGATACTTATATATACTTTATTAACTAACAGCCATTTGTAGTCTTAATAATATAACAAGAAAGAATACGATGAAATAAATTTTCGGAAAGAGATTTTCTTCTCTCTGACAATACAACCTTAATTTGGGAAAAAATGCTTTCGGCATCGTACGAAATCAAACTTTAAATTATTTAAGTCTGTAATACTTAAATGATTGACACTAAAATCTATAGTAGCTTCATTTTCTAATATATTCTTAACATTTTGGGGCTGCTTAAAGCCATTGTTTTTATCTAAGGCTTTGCACGACTTTTTTACAAACACTTTATATTTAAAATAAAAACTAATTCTTCGCGAATTCCTTATTGTTTACAGCGTCCAGAGTTTCCTGTATGCTTTGTACTTCTGTAGGATCAAACTGACTCAAATTTATTTTAATTATTTTAAAATTTTGTGCATAATACACTGCAGCCTCAATCCAGGTACCCCATCGTGTAACACTAGGCAAATGATGTAAAGATATATATTGGTGCCTGCAATATCCATGAACGTGACTAACTGGGAAGGAGCTTTTAGAAACACTTTTTTACTGAGGAGATTAACGTGTTCGCATTGGGATACAGAAAGCGAATCAATTCAGCTACTGGATGTAATCCATTGATAGTTTGGTGTGATACACAGTTCATTCATTATTTAGTTAAAAAGATTAAGAACTCCAAGAATTGGACTTAAGAAGAGAGACTAAACATTGGCCACAATAACCATTTAACATGCATGAACTAACGGGCAGACGTCATACACAGAGCGCCTGAAATTATGAATGCATAAACAAAACATTGACAGCAAAGCTCGTTCGTGGATAATACATAGCGGTCACTTGTGAAAGACAACACAACATAAAATATCGAGGTCGTCACCTCCACATGTTTTCCTATTTAGCTTTAGATCCACTTAAACCTTTTAATAAACTTTTAAGAGAAATAAACTCGCAAAATATTTACTATAGCAAATTTCGATTGTTTACTCTTCCAGGTATAAACTAACAAAACAAATGGTGAAATAATATGGCCAAAATCAATGAATTAAAGTTAGATTTACTTCTGCACCCACCGTATTTCCCTGATTTGGTTCCCTCTGACTTTCATCTATTTGCATGATATTGAGAAATGAAGACCGCTATCGACGCCTATTTTGCAGACCCTGAAGAAAACGCCTGTCGTGATGGGAGCTATGAAGCATCGGTGGAAGAAATGCATTAACCTTGCAGAAGATTATGTTGAAAAATAAAAATGATTTTGAAACCAAAAAAACTGTCTTTCATTGTTGGGTTAAGTAATTATCATTCCACCCTCGTATAATAATTATTTAAGTAAAAAGCACATGTAATATAGCTATTGCAATAATTGTTATATGAATATCGAATTCAACAACCTTTTGCCAACATTGGGCCAACAATGAAAAGTGGTTGGCAAAGACTACAATATACCAACCTTCTCCCGACGTTGGGCCTACTGATAGTTTTCGTTGGCAAAGTAACCCACTGTTTCCCAACCAATCCCACAAATTACTTACGTTGGGCCAAAACGGTTTGTGCTACTGGGGTCTTATCTGAACAAAGTACGTTGCGCTGTTTACAAATATATAATTAAGAAACAGCCTGTTAATAAAATAGACCGCTTTATATTCGACTGTATAATAACAACATGAACTAGCCCATAATAATAAAGTAAAACGAACGTCTGTCAATGTAAATAATTAATGCAAAAGAAACATCAAAATCAATTTCAAAACTTACTTGCCTTAAAATGTTTGTGGCGACATTGACTATCGTGTTTTCCGGTTCTTCTACGTATTCTTCCGCAACACTAGTGGAATGCCATTCTCCGAGGTGCCAAAGTTGTCCAGAAGACTGGCTTGTGTTTTCCGAAAACAATGCCTTGTTAGGAGCCAAGATCAGGTACAGTCTGAACAGTAAATGTGCCTTTTTGATAAATTGATGAAAGATTTTTAGACGGTAAGTTCTTGTTATTTATAGTTTCTATTTAAAAATTTCAACCTTGAGTTACAGCGCAGTTATGGAAAGGACAAGAAAAGAAAAACGGCTGACGGCATTGAATTCTATGTTAAGAAATACCTGAATAATGCTAAGATAATTTTGTTCTAGCTTCGAAAATATAGGAGTTACAGCAAATTGAAGGAATTGGTCATTTTTGAATTTTTCTCGCTAGGTACAAACAAAAGACGGCGGCTTATTTCTGGCAACGGTAATTCAATAAGCATGAAAAAAGAGATCACGAGTACCCAAGCCGTTTTCATTTATCTGCGCTAATAAGAAAGTTAACCATTTAATCCCATCGAAATTGGACCACGCTGTAGACAGTGCATTCTTGTGTCTCTGCGTCTTCCATAGTGATTGCTGGTGAAGATATTCTCACTTTAAAGAACCACGGCGCTTGGAAATTGTCAAAACGTAGCAGCAGTATTAAAGCTTATTAAGATTGGTCTTCGTAACAGTGATCAACAATTAGTATCATCTTCATTTATAAATGATTTTTAGTTAAAGATGTTTTAATAATATAATGATATACTCTATAGTCTTTTAATGTAAACTCTTTTGTAATAGTTTATTAACAACCTTGGCAAATTTTACAAATTTTTATGTTTTGTTTTTAGTACCTAACTACAGTTTAGAAATTCTACCTATAACTAAATGAAGAAAGATATTCTGTACCTACTACAAAACTAAATAAATTTTCTTTCTACAAAGTGCAGAATAATAGCTCTAACTCTTTCTTTGAACTCGTCCATTTTTTTAATTTCATAGTCAAATGCTTCAGTAACACTTCTTCCTGCTTCACATTCTTCACTTAAATCGATGGCTTCGTCTTTTTCTGTAAGCATGATATGTATAACAAAAATTGAAAATGCAAGACCATATCTTGAATATTTCTTCCAGTGTTCTTGGAGAACAGAATAAGGAAGTATTTTATCCGGATCACTTCCAAGTTTTCGTAGATAATCGGAAAAACTGTTGTAGTATAATTGTAGATAATAGTCCAACTCGTTTATAATTTCCTTTGGACTACAGGTGTAAAAGAAGTACAACAAATCTAGAACAGGCGAGCCCAACCTAGATATCTGAAAATCAAAAAAGCAGACTTCTGTTGGCTTTGTCGAATTTAGCGTGTCCTGCAAAAAAGGAATAGTAAAAAAATTTTCTTTTCCTAAAATAAATAAACTTACCTCATATTTAAACATCATATTGTTAGTCCAACAATCACCATGCAGTATTACTGAATATTCATCTATATCTTTAAGTAAACCTTCAAAAAATGACCTTATCGTCTCTAAAAAAGCTTTGTAAGCATCTAGGATTCTTTTGTCTTTGCTTTTGTCAAAAGCGTCTTGAGCTTTTATACAAGGTTTGATAAAATTGTTTAGAAAACCTGACTGCAACATATACTCCACAAAGTGATCGTTCATACATCCTGTAATGTTTTGAAATTTTTTTGGATCTTGATCCTTTAAAGCAAATGACAACGCGTGCAAACGACCGTATTCAGTTAACACCAAACGAACGTGATCTTCATTCATAGGAATTCTCCTTTCATAAAGTTTATACCCAATTTCTTTCAGATTTTCTAGTATTATTACTTCGCATTTATTCTCCGAAAGAGAATTATAAAATTTAGGTACTAAATGGCAGGGTCGAAGTCCTTTTTCTGTTTCAAAAGTTTTAAAAGCGACAAATACTGTGTCATACAAATATGTTTCTCTTTTAAATATTCTTTCAATTGGCACTTGGCTTCTTAAAGCATCACTCTTAGAAGCACTTTTCACAATTAAATTCAAAACTCTGTTATCTTTAGCAATAATCTTAACAGTTTTCATAATTCCAATATAACCATCTCCTCTCGTTGAACCATCAGTATTTTCGATTTTATAATCTTGAAATCCTTCAGCTCCGGCTATTTCTGCTAGTAATCTTTTAATTTCTTTGCTCCAGTACCAGTTACCACTTATTGTATCACTCATCGTGTTGAATGTGTGATGTATTACTAACCTAAATCGCTCCCTATTTCATTCACACGCATGTTTGAGACCTTGATATCAATTAATGTTAACTATTTGACATTTGTTTCATCATAAATGTTTATTTACAACTAACAGTTATCAATCGAAAATAGTACTATTAATTATATGAAATAATTTTACGCTTTATTTTCTGTAATCTGTACTTCCTTTCTTTCCCTTACCTAAACAGTAAACAAAATCATTCCCAAAACTAAACATCACACTGCTAATCAATCATAATAAATTGGTATGTAAGAATGATCTTCGCAAAAAGGGATTTAAACTTATAAAATGATTAAACAATTACATTGCTAAATTTCTAAGTTCTGGTTTTATTTTCATCTTAATGGTAAAACTAATAAAGGGCACAGTAGGATACCACACACCACACGTACTTCATTGTTTGTTTCCTGAATGTCCAACTAAACAAATACTCGCAAAGTAGGTTTATTTATATTTTGAAGGAACATTATTTTAGGAGCGCACACTAAAAATCAAATTATCCATCAGTTTCTTAATTATCGAGCCTTTTGGTTTACTGCAGTCTTGCCTATTATTTTAGTAAATATTGCGAAGCATAAAGCAATAGTAACAAAAGTTAAATCATCTTAAAACTGTGTGTTTGATGGAAGCAGTTCGATTTTACTAACAAATATTCTAAAAGCGTTAAGTTGCAATTTCTTTAAAATTAAGAAACTAGACATTTTGCTAATGGGTCATACTCCTTATGCCAAAAAACATACTAAGCGTTCTAGTTCCTCAGATGTTAGCGCGTTCTAATAAACCAAAACCCACTGTAACAGAAAACGGCAAAACATGTTCGCCAACGTCTTGGAAAACGTCATCCGTCCAGTTTTTGTAGCAGAAAGCAGCCAATACAATAGCATCTAACAAAAGCTATGTATCACAGAACGATTCCCTCACCAAAAAGCCTATTAACACTTGCTTTCATTGCCTATTGACTTCCTCGTTTAATGACTCAGTTCTAGCTTGTTCCAGCTGTGACTACTTTCACGGCGATTTAAAAAAGCAACAGTTGTTGTGAGACTCAAACCTCGTAAACTCGTTCCCGTGTCATCAGAGAAGTTTTCAAAAGAATATTGGTCAATAGATTCTGAAAGCTCCTAGGGAAAAGCTACCTACTCGCCGGTCAGTGTGGATTCCGCTTTGGCATCGAAATATTCATCACAGACTCTGCCTTTTGCTTCCGCACAAGCTTCACCAGCTTTCTTCTGTCAAGATCTTCTACACATTTCTTGAGATATTAAGCAGCTGTTCGTCTTCCCGTCAACATCGCTTGCATGTACATGGAGCATTTCTAAGATTTAAACCTTTTGCCTTTCCCGTTTATCTTTTACTGTCACGATATTCCTAATGTTTAGGATTCTGCAGCTCATTTGTCTCAATTTGCCAATGAGATCGCTCTATGGGTAATATCCCGCAGCTTCACCAAGGCGTCGATAGCTCTAGAGATTTATACTAAACCCACAAAGTTTAAGCAATTACACTGAAAACGTATATGCCTGAAATCCATACGTTAAGGTAGAGCAACAAAATAAATCAATTCCTAAAAGGAGGGAGGAAGCTGGGCTACGTCCTCGAGACCCTAAGATTTCCACCTTTACTTCCCAAAAAGAAGAACTCTAAAAGAAACACAAGCACCAACCTAGATTACTTGTAAAATGTGCCAAAAATCTGCTTGACACTCCCCCCCCCCTAATGTATAGATAAACTCACTTGAAATGGTTTCACTTACGTTCTAAATTCAACTTATTTAGTACAGACTATTTACTCCTAAGCTATTCCTGCAAAACCAACGACCAACGAAGTTAGCGGTCCTGGTGCTACTGTTGCATTTGGGTAGTTGGAAGATTACTCCCTAGTCATCAAGGTCTATTTGGTGATTTCTCATAGTGATGAAGGTAGATGCTAGAACAATATTTTCTATTGACCCGCCGCAAGAATACTACAGTCTTGATACCTTTCAACTTCGGAAACCTTCTTCCAAACACTAGAAAAGAATTTGCGATTTCTTTGGAAGACACCATTGCATTATTTCATTATTACTATACTACTAGCCAAAACTTCACATGCAAATTTTGCGTTCAGGTTCTCTATGTCTTAACATTTGTAAACAATTTAATAATGATTTTCTATCTTGTTTTCAATTCAATATAATTCCATTTTAGAAGTTCGACATTGTAAAGTTACAATAAAAGCTAAGATACGCCCCGCAACTGATTTGTTCTTACACTTGGAAAGCCGTCAAAACCTCGAAGTGATCTTTTTATGTAATTGTTTTAATTTGCTGCTCACAAGAAAAATCTGTACTTCAGCTGTGTTATTTCTACCTTAGAGTGTATATTGCACACGAAATAATTGAGATCGTCATGAACTACATCTAGTAAAAGGTTCAGTTTGAATTTCTATACTCTACTTTCTGGGTTTCTATAAAAATCGAAGAAAATGTCGGTATGATAGGAATACTGTTATCACTTTCCATCAAATTCGGCACTGCGTTATTTGGTTATGAGTTCGTTGTACCCTGCTTCTTATCAAATCCACGTTTGTGTTCCCTGTAGAGTCTTTCAAACCGATACACTATTCTTTCCGTATACCGATGGAAGAATTGTCAGTGAGTATTTCGGATTTTGGGGGTGCATAGATTGATAGAAAATGATCGAAAAGTAATCCAGATTAAATCAAGAACCATAGAATTAGTTTTTAACGCAGATATATGATTGTTCCGGGACTTTCGGTCTACCCTGCACAGATATTTTAACATTTTTGAGGTTTTTATCCTATCTCAATGTATTAAATATGACGAATTCCACAACTACAAACTATTTTATCTATTACTGAGTAAAATATGAATGCAGAAAGATCCTATTGAATGTTAGGATAGTATTGTTTTAATAACCATGCTGACGGTTGGACATGGCTAGCTGCGATGGAGTTAGGGCAGTTAGTACCTATTGTAGCATACATTTTAACGGAGATTGGATGTGGTGTTCGTTAGTTTGTTCGTTGTAAATATTAATTAAATTGTTACGAATGGTGTATTTATGAATAGCAGAACTGCGAAAAAGTTAGCATGTAATGCTGGTGATCTCAAGTCGACTGAGAATGTTAATAGTTCTGTAGACGATGAAGAAGATATAGGTGATCTTTATGCAACAGAATTTGATGACTCGGACTATGATCCAGCTAATGATCAGGAAAATAGAGAAGAAATTCAGGGTAATATTATCGGAAGCGGAAACATATCAAATACCGAAAATGAGAAAAAAGAAGATCTGAATGCTGTAACAAAGAAAAATACGCGTAAAAGAAAAGCAAATCCAATTATGTGGAAAAGAAATGTTATCAAGCGTCAGAGAAATAGTGGCAAAAGTTATCAAAATGGGAAGGGTAAAACTGTACCGGCAAGAATTTTGAAGCTTCCATGTTCAGAGACTTGCTGACTAAAATGTACTTCTAAAATATCTCAACACACCAGACAAGAAATTTTTGATGAATATTGGGGCTTAGTAGATATAACACGGCAGAGAAATTTTAATTTCAAATATGTGGACTTTAGAATCAAAGGACGAGAACGTATTTCGAAGATTTCAGAAGATGAAGTAAAGAAAAGCCGACAACAGTTCACATATATCTACAACTTACCAGAAAACAAGAGCAGTAAAAGAAGACCAGTTTCCCAAACCTTTTTTTAAACACGCTGTGTATTAGTCATCAAATTGTTAAAACAGTGGCCAAGAAAATAAAAAACGCTTTAGGTAGCGTAGAAGTTGATCGTAGAGGTAAAGTGCAATGTAACTCACGCTTACCTGATGCTGTAAAACAATCTATTAGGTCACATATTGAAACCTTTAAACCAATAGAAAGCCATTATTGCAGACAGAATACCAAGAAAACTTATTTGCTATCTACTCTAAGTGTCTAAAATGTACCATTTGTATAAGCAATACCGCTTAGATAACAATGTGCACCAGGTCTAATAACTCTAATGAACCCGAAAAGTTAAGTATGCTACAAGAGTATAACTTGCACATAGAAGACAAGAATTTAGCAAGAACTGATAAAGAAAATGATAAAATGGAAAGTAAAAGAAATAATAAATTTTGTGCTGTAGTGTTTGATCTTCAACAGGTTCTACCTATTCCCAAGATTGAAGTGGGTGAGGCCTATTATAAACGAAAATCATCAACGTACAATCTTACGGTATATAATGTGGGTCAAAATAAATGCACATGTTATATGTGGTATGAAACGATAGCGGCAAGAGGTGCTTGTAAAATTGGCAGCTGCCTCATTCTCTTCATAATGGAAATGGTTAAAATGGTATTCAGATGATTGCGCTGGGAAAAATCGAAATAGATTTGTATTCGCATTGTACTTCTACTTAGCTGGAAAATACAATGTCACAATTCATCATAAGTTTCTGGAAAGTGGTAATACCCAAAACAAAGGTGATAGTGCTCATAGTGCCATAGAACGAGTTGCACGGTCTATACCTGTCTACACTCCCGAGCAGTGGTACACCTTGGTAAGAACCGCGTGTACAGAAGCATCTTACAAGGTGAACGAATTATCCCAGGACGATATATTTGATTTAAAAGATTTGCTGGAAAAAACAACTACGAAGGCTACTCTCTTAATGTTAAGCCTATCTAGGAACCCATGATTGTAGAGTATAATTGTTATTATGACAATTGAGCATCATCTTTTGCAAGTTTAACGCAAGTGACAGCAAGATAAAATATTACGGTGTTTTGAAGATATACGTCTTTAAACTAAACAACTTTTGGAAAAATCATGAAGTTTAATAACGAACATTTTCGAGCTGTAATCTTCTACAATTTCAAGCGTGGATTAAGTCGGCAAGAGTGTTTTGATGAGATGAAAAATAAGTTTGGTATTGAGTCATGTTAATTATCTACCGTAAAACGCTGGTACAACGAATTTCGTTTTGGTCGTGAATTTCTGAAAGATGATCATCGCGAAGGTCGCCCAAAAACTGCTGTTAATGAGGAAAACGTCAAGATTGTAAAAGGTATGATAAAGGAAGACCGTCATGTTACTATTCGGACGATTCAAGAAACCCTGGGCATTGGTGTAAAAGCGATCAATACTATCTTGCATAATCATCTACATGTACGTAAGCTTTGTGCTCGTTAGATACCGCACAATTTATCAGACCTTCAAAAGGCAGATCGTGTAAATTGGTGCAAAGCCATACTCAAACGCTTTTCCCAAGGGTCTAATCTAGTATACAATATTGTAATAGGCGATGAAAGTTAAGTATATTCATATGATCCCGAGAAAAAGCAACAGTCGACTGTTTGGGTGTTCCAAAATGAGGCGCCTCCAACATAGGTTGTCCGGGAAAAAAGTCGGAATAAGAAGATGGTTGCCACCTTTTTTGGATTTACTGGACACGTTGCAATCGTAGCGCTCAACGATCGACTGTTAATTCCGAATAGTACACTACTGCTTGTTTGCCCGAAATCATTCAAAAAGCCCGTAAAAGGCGATCGAGAGGAAGGCTTATCTTACATCATTATAATGCTCGTGCACATACTGCCGCTAGAACATTAGCATATTTAAGCGAAAAAATGTCGAATTGTTGGGTCATCCGGCATATAGTCCCGACCTAGCACCCAATGATTTCTTTTTTCCCCACATGTTAAAGATAAGTTGCAAGGAATGCGTTTTACTTCGGCCGATGAAGCTGTCGTTGCTTTTAAAAACGAGGTAAATAACATACCTTCAGAGATATGAAAGAAATGTTTCGTAAACTAGTTCTTTCGTATGCAAAAGTGTATTGACTGTAATGGGGAATATTTTGAAAAGTTATAATAGATTTTTTATAAACCAAAAATGTGTTTTACTCTATGAGGCTCAACAGTAAGAAAGCAACCCTCGTATCAATTGGGATAAAGATACCAACAATGAGAAAGTACAATGGAACAGAGTTAAATTTATAAATGCTGATTTCCAGAATATCACTCATTTGTATTTTAAATACAATTATTCAGATAACAATTTTGTATCCATCAATTTACTGGAAAAGGATCGAAGAACAATGCAATATCCTGAAAACTACAAACTTAAAGTATTACGTGGCAGGCCACTACCAATAACAAAAGAAAAATACGCAAATTTAAAGTTCTTTTGTGACAAGAAATACATCCCAAAAAATATCATGAATTCTTTAGAAAATTACCTTATGGTACGGATGGTGCAAATGAATCAGACAGTGAGTAAAGATGCAATTATTAATAAATTTTAATATTATCCTATTAGTTTTTCTAACTTGTTCTTATTTTTTTGTTTATTTTATATTTTTTTTGTATTTACAGATTAACAATCATAATAATAAAAGTTATTATAAATTTTTGTTGTTGCACATTCTTTTCTCGTCTAACCCTAACTCCAATTGAAGTCGATGGATATTCTACCAAACTATCCTAATTCCGTTTCTTGAAGTTAGGATACAACTGAATTGATCAACTGCTATCTTAACTCCACGATATTTTTATAAATAAAGAGTTTTTGCAAAATATTTATTGCAATTCTATTTTAACTTTAAATTATGACTATTTAAAGTCTCATATTCGGCCTTGAAGCAACAAGTAATTTTTAATTAAAAAAACAGCTTCTCCTGTAAAATTGAGTTTTTACACTTAGGATAGTCCTGCATTAGGGTGACGAATTATTCTTCTACTTTTTGTTGCTTACCATATGTAGAATTGCTTAACGCACCATAGGGATTTCAATAGTAAATCTTTAACGTCTAGTTATTTGTTCCCCATTTATTTTAAAGCAAACGTGTAAATAAATTATTCTTAGAGAAAAGATCACTACAGCTGTACATATCCCTGCTTTTAATTTCTCATTTGGGGAATTTACTATTTACCACTATATACTATTCAAATCCCTATGGCATGTTAACTAAATTTACACCTTGTATAATTATCCCACCCCCTTAATTATAAATGTTTATCTACAAACCCCCAAATTATATAAGTTTTCTTTCTACAAAATGCAAAATAATAGGTCTAATTCGTTCATTGTATGCATCGACCTTCTTAATCTCATAATCGAAGGCAGTTGCAATACCTTCGCCTGCTTCCCATTTATCACTGAAATCGACGGCTTCTTCTTTTTCCGTGAGCATGATATGTATGATTAAAACTGACATCATTAGACCATATTTAGCGTACTTCTTCCAGTGTCTTTGTAGAACGGAATAAGGAAACATTTTATCCGGATCACTTCCAAGCTTTTTTAGATAATTGGAAAAACTCTCATAATATAACTGTAGGTAACAGTCTAGGTCGTTAATAATTTCCTTTGGACAACAGGTGTAGAAAAAGTACAGCAAGTCTAAAGCAGGTGAACCCAACCTAGATAACTGGTAGTCAAAGAAGCTAACTTTTGTTGGTTTTTTTGGGTTTGCTTCGTCCTAAAAAAAATTGTAAAGTAAATATGTAATATAATTAACGAGATGGAACTAATAATAAAAGTAGCAAAAAAGATAATATATGTCTAAAAATACCTCGTATTTAAACATCATATTGTTTGTCCAGCAGTCGCCATGCAGTGCCACTGAATACTCATCTACTAATTGAGGTAGATTTTCCAAAAAGGCCGGAATGGTATCTATAAACTCTTTGTAAACATCTAAAACCTCCTTATCCTTATTTTTATCAAGAGCTTCTTGCGCCTTCTTACATTGTAAAACAAAATTTTTTATAAAACCTGACCGTAGTACACCTCTAACAAACCGGTCATCCATGCCACCTATAATCTCTTCAAATTTTTCTAGATCCTGATCTCTTAAAGCAAAGGAAAGTGCATGCAAACGGCCATATTCAGTTAATACCAAGCGTACGTGATCCTGATTCATGGGAATTCTTCTTTTATAAAGTTTATAACCAGCTTCTTTCAAATTCTCTAATATTAGGGTTTCGCATCTATCTTCCAAAAGAAAATTATAGAATTTAGGCATGAAATTACACGGTGGAAGTCCTTTTTCTTCTTCAAAAGCTTTAAATGTGGTAAATACCGTATTGTACATATAAATTTCTCTTTCGAATATATCTCCAATTGCTGAATGATTTCTTAAGGCATCACTTTTAGAAGCGCTTTTCACGACTAAATTTAAAATCTTATCATTGTCTTTAGCACGAATTTTAGCAGTTTTTATAATCCCGAGATAACCATCGCCTTTCATCGAGCCATTACCTTTTTCGATTGTATAATTCTGGAATCCTTCAGCTTCAGCTGTTTCTATTAGTAGGTTTTTGATTTTTTCTTCAAAAGGATCTATATTATTTATAGTTTCACTCATCGTGCTAAACTATTTATTACTAATCTAAATTTTGCTATCAACAGTTTTCATTGATGTGTGACCAGAACTTTGAAACCAGTTTTATTATTGTTAATTACTCTAAACTGCTCTTTATTATGTACGTGAGCGCGTGTTAATGATTAATTGTGTCAATTTAAAAGTACTTCTGGTTTAATAAAGTCTTGTTGCATAAACATTCTTTATAAAATAGGTATCTGTGAACAAGAGGAATTTTAAAATTGACAAAGTAACTACAATGTCGTGCAAACGATTATTGTTTTTTGTTTTTGAAAGAAGAAAACATTTACTTTTACATGATTATATTAGGTATTGAGTATTGCATTGTTTTAAATTAAGAATGAGTAGGTGCTATTGTGTAAATGAAAACAAACCTTGAGACAACCGTTTTCTTTGTTAGTACGTATTAAGCAAAAATTTTATTTAATTATTATTAAAATACTACATCCCTAATTTAAAATAATTACCTTATAAAAACTTACCATCTTTTTGGCACCGTGCAAAGAAATTTGTCCTCTCTAAATCACTTTCACTTTTAAAACACGTACGTGTATCTTATGTTTCTGTTTCGACTAGATATTCATCAATAAGTGAATGTGTAAACAACTAGTTATGTGCAGCACTAATTATTCTTTTGGTATTGCACTTAATGATAAGAATGACATAAATTGCAAGTTCACATTGCGATTGCGTTTAAATCACGTCATGCAAAGACTATCTGGCAGTAAACTATTTAAAATATTTGAAAACACGTTGAAGAGTTAATTAGTTATTTGCTTCTGTTCTGCAGCATTTTATTTTTTCCAATTTTTTGTTAGGGGTGAACTGAGGTTCTTTTTGTATAATACAAAGAACAAATGGAAAATTACGTTGAATAAACACAGATATAAATTGCAACTGATATGTAGAATGTAAACATATCTACTTAAAACTACAGAAAATAAAGAAACTAACAAATAAAATACCAAGAAGCATTATATAAGTTACTTAACCTTTTTGACTTTTTAACAACGAGTTTGATCTTGGTTAATTTTTTTTATTAATTAATTAACTTGTTTATCAGCTCAGTAGATCGTTAAATGTATATTAAGATTCTCGATTAAATTATATAAACGTTTTGATGCATAATATAATAAAAACCTGCAACATTATGAAAAGGATATACTAAAACCTGAGAATAAGTAAATATTGTTTGCGATTTTGTGTTCATTACTTACTTGACCTAAATTCTTAAGCTGTAGTAGAACGAAATTTGAAATTTAAATTTCGCGCTAGTTCTGTCAGTAACTTTTATGGTTAGTTAGGGTTTTTGTTTTGAGGTGGTTTATTATTATTACTTACTTACGTTTTACTTACGAATGTTTTTATGTGTGTGCCCGGAAGACGATGTTTTGTGTTTATGACTGTTTTAAAATTTTGTAAACTTATGAACTATTATATGTCTTTGACAAGTCTACGCAGTTGTATTATTCTTTATAATTTCTTATAAAGCCAACCCGTACAAAGCCATTTACAATATAATAATGTGAACAACATCCATTTACTCATTATTCTAAAAAATGATCTCAACGATCTAAATACTGTTATCTGTATATTTAGAACTAACCATGCACTACACCTTTTTTTTATATTTCCCATATTATCCCCACGGATAAAGTAAAAGTGAGCGGTGGTTCTGTCACGAGCAAATTTTGCCACTGAATCAACTTGCTATAAACACAAGCATTGAAATTGAATGCAGGGATTACAAAATCTCTAATAATTGGTGTTTTAATTTGGGAACGAGCTTTTATAATTCGCCTCCCAACCAATTCCCATAAAGTTTTGTTGCTGTCAGCTAATATACATAGCAAAACATTTTTGGGGTGACTATAGTATCCATTTTTTTGAATTACTGGGTCAATAATCTTTTTTTAATCTTCTCGAAGATATCTTGTCCTAATGGTTTAATAGTTTCCCATAAGTGGTAAGCTCCTTGAATGGAAGATGGCTTGCTTTTAATTTTAACTCTCATCTGTCTATATACCTTCATTAAGAATGTTGCGAGAACTTGTAGATTTTCAGTTGGTTCTGAAGTCGCTATACATGCAAACGTAAAATTCTATTGGCTGTAGTGAGCCATGTCGAATGTGAAATTTGCCTTGGATGCTTTTTTTACTAGGGCCAATAGACAATTACCAGTTGAAATTATTGATGTCATTATTTGATATAAACATGTTTGATTGGAACTTAGAATGATTTCGGTAGTGTCTTAAGATGGGACGGAAATTCGCAATTTTGTAAATTGTTGGCTATTGGACCAGAAAAACATCGAGATCTTGAAGTTTGATCATCCAAATATAGGAGAAGGTGCCTCAAGGGACGTTTGTTAGAGTGCAGTTGGCAGTTGAACTGTCAGAAACGCCTGTGCGATCGCATGTAGGTGTAACCGAGGGAAGTTTAATTCGCGTTTGTTTTGGACTGGGACCTTTTGTTTCTAACTCTTCTATATCATCATTTATTCTTTTCTTATTGTTTGTTGAAATTATAAAAGGCGGGTCTGTTTGGACTAATTCAGATTCTTCATAATCCGTATCTGAAACGTCAATATAAACGAGCATGATTGCTGATTGTCACCTTGGAAATTTCAACATTTTCCTTTGCGTTTCGAGAAAGTTTTTCTTTAGATATCCTCTTTTGGTGCATCAGTATTTTTAATGACTCCAGTTTATCGATGGAACAGATTATCATTCTTTTCAATGTTCTTTGGTCAGTTGAAAAATCTCTCTCTTATTTGGAGACTCGACGATTTTATTCGTAGTTACAGTTTTTCCAACTGCTGCATTTATGTTACATGATGAAATATCAGAGTTTCTTCGAATCCAACCTAAATTTTTAATTTTTTTCAATACATTCTTGATTTCCTTGACGCCCTTTGAATGGTTTTAACAGATTCCTATATTTTTGTATGAACTGACATTAGCATCTACAAGACCTGCTTATAAATTATTGTCTGTAGTAAGCATTTTCTCCAAATTTCGAGCCCTCGGAGACTTTCAAAATGACTGTTTTTTAAAAAGATGTTTTGCATAATTGATCTCAAGCTATTAATGCAACTTTTCCGCGGTATTTCATTACAATTATTTAAAATTCGGTTTTTCGCTCCACCCTACGTTGCATGTTCACAAACTCAAAAGTTTTAATTAAGATGGAACCGAGAAACTTTACACTTTGGAAGTAGGCAGGGACGGGGCTTTTGTTTGGTACATAGAATGATGCGTGGTGTGTTTAATGTCAGTTTCAGCTGTCTTATTTCGCTACTGTACAGAGTCTATGAAAAGTTGCCTCATTTACATGTTCCTGCTCGGGCCTTGCTGATTAGATACGATAGAGCTTACAAACTTGCAAAGTTGCAAATCTACTCCAAACACAAATAAGCAACATAGTATCAGTCGAAAAAGTCAATGCTGTATTGGGGATATATGCGGGTATACGTCGTTGTAACCTTGAAAATAAAACTTAGAAAAGCTGCAATCTGGTATAGAAACGTATACTCGAGATCTCATTTAGGAAAGAATTATTTAGAACAATAAACTAGCAAAACACGTTGCCAGAACTAGCTATAAATCTGCAACTCTGAAGATTTACAACATTCGTGACTGTTTCTCACAACGTACTTCGAACAGTAGGCACGTAGAGATACAAATCGCTGCCACTTAGTTTCGTTGAATGCAAAGGAATCGCTTGATTTTGCTTCGTTTATTTGGTAGCGTAGAAAATAGTCGGCAAAGTAAAAAGGTCGTTATGTTTAGGTTATAATATTCCAAATAACATATAGCGCCTATTTACGCTACCTCGTTTAATTGATGTAAATCGCTTTAGAATTAAACTTGTGCACTGATTGAGACGTGAATTAAACGCGCCTAGTATGTTCATTAACATTTATGGACTGAAGGCTGAAGTTTATCTCATGGATGAGTGCATATTCATGTTCGAGTCAATAAGCGCGTTCAGCGAACTCAACGGTTGACTCTCACTTGACAGTGTTGAGCAGCAGGGCAATTCCAGTCACTTTTAGTAATCAGAGATAGCTTTGTGAAATTATTTTCGAACTTGGATCAGTTTTGTAGTAGCATTACAATTAGTGCTAGCAATCACTCAAAAATACTCATTTGTAACAATGGAAAATAATTTTATAAAAGTATCCTAGTAACTTCTAAAATTCATTTTAGTTATTTAGTAAGTTAGATGTTATTACATCCTTTTGTAGTAATTAAGAAAATTTTATTTCTATTTAACTTTTGCCCAAACCTATTAAATGGTTTAGTTACATTGTAATACTGTATTTTGTAATTACTCACATAATCGGTTTTATGGCACATACTTAATAAGAAAGAAAAAGAAAAAAACATTAAAAATAAAAATGTATCATGGAACCTACTATAGTCCATGCCAGTCTTATTTGGAACTGACCTGTTACACACCTTTGATCACTACCTAAAGTTGTAAAACTTACGTGTTATCTCACAACTGGTCAATAATGCGTAAAGAATAGCACCGGTAACGTACTATACACAGGATGTAGAATTCGTTCACGCACTGTACCTCTACATGTTATTATTTGTTATTTTCATATTCCCAAATCGGAAAAAAATTAAAATTATTGCAGTTTCTGTAAAGTTTACTTTACAAGAATAATACAAAGTAAGTAATCGCAATAAAAATTAGCGAAACAAAGATCTATGATAATAAAGGATGGATATCACGAGACATTTTAAATTTTCTCACTTTTAGAAAATGGAAAACAACAAAATCTACAGGTTGAGTGTCTTTTTCTCGACAAAAACACTTTTGCTCTAAAAAGACCAAATAACGTACACTAAAAACTTACTAATCCTTATGGTTCTTGAATCAATTCAACATCCTGTATAATAGTAATAACTACCACCTTTGTTTATAATCGCACCCTAACAAAACTTTGATAACTGTCTGTCGTTACAAGTGTAATATTTATTTCAATTGATTTGGAGACAACTGAGTCTTGCTATTAGGTTTGACATGACTTCCATAGCTCTACTGAAACGTGGGGAAGTTTTACATAGCCGTCGTATTATTTCTATATTGTAACAATGAGCGCAATTCAAGAAGAACTGAACAGAGCAGTTGCTTCCTGTTCACTTGCAAGCTTTACAAACTGCAGTATTAGTTTAATGAGCACCTACTTTACTGTCTATCTAAAATCCAAAAATTGCTTAATGAAGCTCTACTAAATTATTTATTTACTTATAATCATGTGATTCTTTTAAAAGCTGACTTTAGCGTAACAAAATAGTCAATCTATCTACCTTAAACAATTATAATAAATTATGTTCATAAAAATGCAAAATAAGATCTTTAAGGCGCTTATTATATTCGTCAATATTCTTGATTTCATAATTAAAAGAATTTGAAAGAGTCCCTTCCGATTCGGCTATATTGGAAAAGTCAACTGCATCTTTTTCTTCAGTTAACATAGCATGTATAGCAACTCCAGCGATAATTAAACCAAATTTAGCGTATTTCTTCCAATGTTCCTGTAACATGCGATATGGAAACAGCTTTTCCAAATCACTGCCCAACTCAGAGACAAAATCAGATAATTTCCCGTGGTAGAACTCCATAAAGTAGTCTAATTTGTCTAATACATCTTTAGAACTACAACAATAGAAAAAGTGGCAAAAATCCATTGCTGGAGATCCTAATCTACACATCTGGAAATCTAAAAGTCGTACATCAACAGGTTTTGTTAAGTCTCCATTATCCTGAAATAGAAAACAATAATCAAAATTGAGATTTACTAATATTAAATATCTTATTATTGAGAGCAGCTGAGTTTTAGGTTATAGTTAGAAAAACGTTACACTTACGTAATACTTAAACATCATATTGTTACACCAACAGTCACCATGTAAAATAGCTGAACATTCCTCAACGACTTCCAGCACCTGTACTAAATAACTTGGAATGTCACTAACGAAGTTACTATAAAGCTGAATAACATTTTTGTCAACTTCTGGATCAAGAGATTCTTTAGCTTTTGTACAGCGATGCACAATTGTATTTAAAAAATCACCCAAAAGAAATTTTACTAACACATCTTCTAAAGGTTCAACAATTTTTCTAAATTCATTTATATTTTGATCCCGCATTACTAATGATAAGGCGTGCAGGCGTGCATATTTAGTTAGCACTAGACTAACGTGTTCTTCATTCATGGGAGAGATTGCGTTGTACATAACATATCCAGTTTCTTTCAAGTTTTCTAATACAACGGACTCACTATTAAGAGACCGATTCGCTTTGTAAAATTGTGGTGCAAAATGAAAAATGGGTAACTTTTTTTCAATTTCTAAAGCATGTAATGCTGGAAACACGGTACTATACATATAAATTTCTCTTTCAAATATAGCTACTAATGGAATATTTTCTCTTAGAGCTTTACTACATGGAGCACTTTTAACAATTAAATGCAGAGTTTTACTCTTTCTCGTTTGATCTTCTCCAGTAATACAGATGCTGATAATAATTCCAGTATATCCACCACCTTTCACTGAACCACTACTGCTTTTGATCTCGTATTTAGAAAAACCTTCGGTTTTAGCCACTTTTTGCAATAAAAGTTTAACATTATCATTAACAACAGGTTTAGTTGTGCTACTCATGTTATCTGCTGTGCTGCTGATGAACTGAAGCGATTGCGGATGTCTTCAATTTAAATACTTAACGATTGTCCTTGAATGATTCTACTACATTAAATTAAATATAACTCCACGACAACTGTCATAGGTATACCTAGTTAGTGTATAAAAAATTTAAAACGCAAATTCGTAAGTGTTTCCAAAAATACAAATTTGTAGACACAATATTTATTATTATGTATTCAAGCAGTGCACACAAGATAATGAAACTGATTATATTTGCAATTAGACGTGTGACTGTTGTTATAATTTATGAATATAAACCACAACAGGCTTTTATTTTTAGACAGTCATTAACTTAACAACTGCAATGTAACATTAGACAATACCGGCTTTTTAGGGATATAATTCTGCAAATATGTAATAATTATAGGGATTGTTCCTACAGCCGATACACTGAAAGAATGTCGTCAATCATAAGAGATACGAGATCGGTTAAATTAGAATTATTTATTAATGTTTCTGTATTTTTCATAAAAACCCGTGGCTAGATATTCTTTAAAACGGAAATACCCAAAGTTGTTTAAAGTTGGATACCCGTGTTGCTTACCAACGACCATACTAAGTTAGTAATTTTTCATTTTCAATAAAGGTGACAACGATCATATCTTATTATAGTTTTCTCCAATACAGTATTGTTCCAACAAATGTGAACTTTGCTTGAAATTATTAATTTCTTTTGGGGTACCTAGCCACTCTAAAGACGAAATCTTATTTTCTTGAAAGTAGTCCACAATTTTCTTTGCTTTGTGCCGAGAAGCCGGGTTTTGCTGAAAAATTGCATTGTTTCGTATATTTTTTATTTCCAAATTTAATCTCTAATAAGTCATTTATGTGATTGGAATTAACGCGCCAGGACCTTTATATGAAAAACATCCTCAAAGCACTACCTTCACAGGATATTTCACGTACCGTTCAATGTGCGATCCTCGAATCGGTTCATTATCATTTCTGCAAACGTGCGTGTAACGTCGTCCCTAAACTTCAAGATAGTTTTCATCAGAAAACTAAACTTTCTTCCAATTTTCTGCAGTCCAAGTTCGGTGCTTTTTAACCTAGACTAAACATTTTTTCTTCATCCGCTTCATCAGTAATTATTTCTTGGAGGGTCATCGTGCACGCCTTTCATTTTTTTAAATAATCTTCGACGGTCAGTAACGGAGCTTATATGTTGTTGCGTATTCCTTTAGAGTAGAGTTTTTCGGCACAGGCCTGGCCCATTTCCACCGCCAACGGGGCGACTTGAGGTCGCACTGCTGCATCATCCCACCCGACCGTCAGTCTTCAGGAATTGGGGAGCTTGAGGACCGCGACCGCCACATATCCTACCCAATCCAAGATGCAGTAGATGGATCAACGGCCGCTCCACCACCAACCGGTGCCTGCGTAGGAGTGCGTAGGCCCGGCTACCATCACCACTCATCTCAGCCTCATCCGACCGGCCCGGGTAACTACCGGGCCGCGACCAACCCAATTCCTTTCCCACCCAAACCCTTGAGCCCGAGGCTCCTCAAGGTACCAACTCCACTGCGCCCGGAAATTCGTCGCCTATCCGCTACACTTCCCGCCAAATCCTTTCCCGCCAATAACTTCCCGCCAAATAACTTCCCGCCAAATCATTCCCGCCAATAATTCCCGGCACACCACACCCATTCCGCAATCACCCGCAACATTGTTCTCACTAGGGTTTTCTGTGGTTTCCCTAGTGGTGAAGGCAAATGCCGGAACAGTTACTGCAACAGTCCACGGAACACTATACACACCTAGACACCCACACATCACCACTCTAACATATACACACTCTCACACCTCTCACTACACAATTCCAACACCGTTCTGAAAAGAACCGCCGCATCGTGTTACCACAATTGTCGTCACTGTGTGACGGCTCGCTGGCTGTCCTTGGGCATTCCACCTGAACATGGGTCATCAACATCGGCGGGGATTCTGAAGGACCCTGCTTCCGGCCTGCTCTACCGTCGCCACCAGACCATCATCGCCGTTGACGGGCGTGCGGACTGCTTGGTGCCTGACATGTTGTCGACGAGTATCCGCTTTTCCAAATTTACCCGCCATAGAGGAATTAAGTTTCCTAAATGGCAGCCACCTAAATGGTGGCATTTGCGTTGAAACTCAACTTTAGAGTTCATTACTATTTTCTAGGGTCAATATTACTCATTCTGAGCAAGACTTGATCATTTGGAGTTGTGTTGATTTCTTGAATTATTCTGATGACGTGATAGGGACTTCGAAGCTGACCTTCTTCGTATTCTAGACGATAAATTCAAGTGCCTGTTATAGTTTTTATTGATTGACCTTGCCCTATAACCAGACCAACTTCTGGAGACAGCATTCTAATCAGAATCGAGACTTGACTTGATGTTGGAAACGATCGCCATAGCTGACTTGTTTGCATTTTCCATAGCCAATACTAGTTCGCGTCCCTTATCAAATGTCAGCGTATCATCTTCTACTAGGAGTCTATTTATCATTATTTTCTCCTGTAGCCCAACAACGAGTTGATCCCTTAAGGCTGTATCCAAATGATCACCAAACTCACAACGGATTGGCAACCTTTTTAGATCAGTTATAAAGTCCTTAAGAGGCTCGCCCTCATTTTGCTTACGGCTATGAAACTTGAAGGTCTCACTTATATCCTTAGATGTCGAAGAATAATGTCGTTTCAATACTGGACTGACTGTCGGTGTTCGGAGATAGATTGTTTTTCAAAGTTTTATATGATTCCGGACCTAACAAAATTGTAAGGAAATTAACCTTCTTGGAATCAGGAACATCATTTATAACAAAATACGCATCTAAACAATCCAAAAGGTTATCTATTGGTTCTACTTGTAGATCAAAATGACTGATATTCATGTTGAAACAACCTTCTTGACGTGGTTGCGTAACATTATCACTCTTGACTTCAGTGCTCATGATTAACTTGAAAACTTTGACAATGAAGAAAAAGCAACTCTTAATAATACGTGCCTCGTCGCCAAAATGTTATAATGTGGGCTTAAGATATTCAAAGTAATAAATAAAGGACCTCTTTAAAACGATTTGACATTTATTCTTATTTGCAAAACCTAGATTTAATTTTTTTCTTTTTCATTGACCTACTTGATATTCATATCTAACTTAACACATGGGCTGAAAAGTCCCAAGCCTAACAAATAGATGGCGCTAATTCTATTGCATTCACCGCTTTTTCAGTTAGTACTAACCTTCAAAAGACAGCTGTTAAAATTTCATGATATTCTATTCATTATTTTGTGAGTTATTGTGCTAAGAGTGACGCTACTTTTGTTATTTTCAAAACAATGGATCAAAAACAATTTCGTGTTTTAATTTTACGCTGCTTCTTGATGGGAAAAAATACCGTTCAAGCGAAGCAATGGCTTGAAAAGTGTTATGGGGACTCCTCTCCATCAGAAACAACAATAAAGCGTTGGTTTGCTGACTTCAAACGTGGTCGTAGAGACACCGATGATGCAGAACGCAGTGGACGTCCAAATGAGGCGGTAACACCAGAAAACATCAAAAAAATCCACAAAATCGTTTTGAATGATCGAAAAGTGAAGTTGCGTGAGTTAGCTGACATCGTAAAGATATCAAAAGAACGTGTTGGCTTTATATTGCATGAGCATTTGACTATGAGAAAGCTCTGCTCAAAGTGGGTGCCGCGTTTGCTCACTGTTCACCAAAAACAAGAACGTGTTGATGTTTCTGAGCAGTGTTTGGCCATGTTTAAACGTAACAAACCGGAATTTTTGCGTCGATATGTGACAATGGATGAAACATGGATCCATCACTTCACTCCGGAATCAAAACGATCGTCATGTGAGTGGACAGCAACTGGTGAACCTCGTCCAAAGCAACCGAAAGCACAACAATCGGCTGGAAAGGTTATGGCCTCGGTATTTTGGGATGTGCGTGGTGTAATATTTATCGACTATCTTGAGAAGGGAAATACCATCAACAGTGAATATTATATAGCGTTATTGGAGCGTTTGAAGGCCGAAATTGCAAAGAAACGACCGCATATGGCAAAGAAAAAACTTTGTTTCATCAAGACAACGCACCGTGTCACAAGTCAATCAAAACAATGGCAAAACTACATGAATTGAACTTCGAATTGCTTCCACATCCACCGTATTCGCCAGATTTGGCTCCCAGCGACTACTGGCTGTTCGCAGACCTAAACGAAATGCTTGCCGGTAAGAACTTTCGCTCGAATGAAGAGGTTATCGCTGAAACTGAATCCTATTTTGAGGCAAAAGATAAATCGCTCTACAAAAGTGGTATTGAAATGTTAGAGCGGCGCTGGAATGATTGCGTTGTTCTTGATGGAAATTACGTTGATGAATAAAGCTAATTTTGAACAAAAAAAAACGTGTTTTCTTTGTTAAGCCTGGGACTTTTCAGCCCATGTGTTAATATGACAAAAGCTACAACATCACTTCTCTCCCTATACAGTACTTTTTGTCTTACGAAGTGAAGTTCAATCTGAGTTACAAAGGCTGGAATTCTCAGGTATAATTACCAAAGTCAAGCATTCCCAGTGGGCTAGACCGGTTGTCTGTGTACCCAAAAGTCGGGTCAAATACGTATTTGTGTAGATCTGAAAGTCACATTGAACAGGTTTGTGGAAACTGAGCAGTAGTCACTGCCTAGAATTGATGAATTTTTTCATAAATTTGTTAATTGTACAGTCTTCTGTCGTATTGATCTTACAAATGCCTATCTTCAATTACAGGTTAGTTACGATAGCAAACCGTTATTGACGGTCAATACAATACAGTATAAATGGTATGTATATGTATAATCGTCTCTGTTTTGGTCTGTCGTCTGCTGCTGCCAGTTTTCAGTCTGTCATGGATAATATTCTCTCTGGTATTGATCATTGTAAAGCTTACCAGGTTGATATTCTCCTAGCAGGTGTTGATTTCGAATCGTGTAGTGTAACGCTGTACAAAGTCTTGTCTTCTCTTAACGAGCACAACGTTAAAATTAACCCAGAGAGAAGTAAATTTTTCGTTCTTGATTTAGAATTTTTAGGTTATCAATTGAGTAGGGAAGAGCTTCGTAAGTAAGTTAGCTGCCACACCCTGACCTAATAATGTTAGAGCTCAAGTCGTATTTAGGTTTGTTTAATTATTATCATAAGTTTGTAAACATGGCACCTGACATTTTAAAGCCCTTGTATTCATTGCTAAGGAAGGGTGTTTTTTGGTCTTGATCGAGTCAGTGTGAAGAGGTTTTCAAGAAAAGTAAAGAGGTAATTTTAGAAAAATGCCCGTTGGTGTTGTTTGATCCGAAAAAATCGTTAGTTCTAACATGCGATAGCAGTTCGTATGGCGTCGGCGCTGTGTTGAGTCATGAAATTGATGGCGTTGACTGTCCAATTGCATTCGAGTCGGCTACGCTCTCTCCTGCCCAAAGCAATTACAGCTAACTTTACAGAGAGGCGTTAAGTATTATATTTGGAGTCACCAAGTTCCACAAGTTTTTAATAGGCACGCATTTTTTTATTCAAACGGACCATGAACCCTCGAAGTCGATTTTCGCAAAAGGTAAAAAGATACCTCGCATGGTGTCGTCTCGTTTGCTCAGGTGGTCAGTCATTTTGTCGTCATGCAATTACACCATTCGGTATAAAAAAGGTACCAGCTTATAAAATGCTGATATGTGTTTTCGCTTACCCAGTAATGTACCAGTGGAAGTCGAGGATGTGAAATGCCATTCCGTCGTTGATCACAGGAGTTATCCCCTGTGTCACTTATGCTGAAATGTGAAGCTGAAATCAAAGCTACAATTCATTTTAAACTCTAATAAGTCAAATCCTGAAAAAGTAAATAAGAGTGTAAAGTTTGAACAGCGGTCACTTTTTAAATAATCAAGTCCTTGTCAACTTGCACTATATCAGAGGTCCGGTCAAGTGGTTCCCTGCTCGAGTCGAAAATAAATTAGGGAATGCAATATACATCGTAAGACTCAGTAACGGCGTCACCAAAAAGTGCATATTTTGCAGCTGAAGACCAGTCACTTACAAGGTTCAGCTCACCGTGAGATGACCGAAGAAGTAAGGGTTGATAACACTCAGGTCTCGCCTGAGCCTAATGCCACTGCGTCTCGTCCTAGCATACCTCCTGGTAGACCAAATCTGAAGCGCAAGCGCTCTCGTCCAACCACTATGATTGAACTTTTTTTCCTTGGGGGAAAGGATGTTGTAGCTTTTGTAATATTAGGTAAGATATGAATATCAAGTAGAACAATAAAAAAGAAAAAAATAAGATCTAAGTTTTGCAAATAAAAATAAATAAAGAGGTCTCTTATTTATTACTTTGAATATCTAAGTCTACATCATAACATCTATCTATTTTAATTTAACGAATTACAATAAATTATGTTCATAAAAATGCAAAATAAGATTTTCCATGCGCTTATTATATTCATCGACATGTTTAATTTTATAATTAAGAGCATTTGAAATGTTCCCTTCCGACTCTGCTAATTCGGCAAGATCAACTGCTTTTTCTTCCTCAGTTAACGCAGCATACATAGCAGTTGCGGCGACAATTAATCCATATCTAGCGTATTTCTTCCAATGTTCCTTTAATATGTGATGAGGAAACAATTTTTTCGGATCGCTACCCATTTCAGAAACAAAATCAGATACTTTCCCATGATAAAACTGCATAAAGTAATCTAATTTGTCTAGTACAGCTTTGGAACTACAACTATAGAAAAAGTGACAAAACTCCATCACTGGAGATCCTACTCTCGACGCTTGAAAATCAACAAGTCGTGCATCCGTAGGTTTTGTTAAGTCTCCTTTATCCTAAAATAAATAATAGCGATTAGGGATCTGTAATTGGTAACAGTTAAAAATATAGAATCTTTAAACTTACGTAATACTTAAACATCATATTGTTACTCCAACAGTCACCATGTTGTATTACTGAACATTCCTCAACGGTTTCAAGCAGCTGTTTTAAATAGCTTGGAATTTCATTAATGAACTTACTGTATAGCTGAATGACATCTTTGTTAACTCTTGAAACAAGATATTCTTTAACTTCTGTACAGCGAAGCACAATTGTATTTAAGAAATCACCCAAGAAAAATGTTATTAAGACATCTTCTAGAGGCTCGACAAGTTTTTTAAATTCATTAATTTTTTGATCTCGCATTGCTAATGACAAAGCATGGAAACGTGCATATTTAGTTAATAGTAGACCAACGTGTTGTTCATTCATGGGAGAGATTGCCTTGTACATGACGTATCCGTTTTCTTTCAAGTTCTCTAATACTATAGCCTCCTTATAATGAGACCGATTCGCTTTGTAAAATTGTGGTGCAAAATGAAGTATTTGCAGATGTTTTTCAATTTCTAAAGCATGTAATGCTGGAAATACGGTACTATACATGTAAGTTTCTCTTTCGAATGCAGTTACTATTGGAACGCTATCTCTTAGAGCTTGACTAGATGGAGCCTGTTTAACAATTAAATGCAGAGTTTTACCTTTTTTTGTTTCATCTTCTCCAGTAATACAAATGCTGATAATAGTTGCACTAAATCCGTCACCCTTCGCTGAACCACTACCACTTTTGATTTGATATTTACAAAAACCTTTGGCTTTAGCCACATCTTGCAATAGAAGTTCACTATCACTATCAACAACCGGTTCAGTTGTGCTGCTCATGTTGTTTGCTAACCTAAGCTAATGACTAACTGAAGTGTGCGTGCCACGAATTATATACCTAACGCTTGTCCTTGAATTTCTTACTCCGTTACGCCGAATTCGATAAACGATAATATAATCTCATCACTAGTATTTAGTAAATATATGGCATGCGCTATCAAACAGAATTTAGAATATATGTAAATTCATAAATGCTTACAAAACACAAACATGGCTTCACACATTATGTATTTTGTTGTTTTACATGCAAGGGTTTGTTTAATTAGTAATTGCAAGTGTAACAATTGTAATATTTAAAAATTGTAATCACTGTTGTAAATATTATGCAAACAGCTGATTGCTTGAAATCTAGAGAAGCGGGCGCAAATGCTTTTCTCGTATTCGATTTAAATACGTATGGTTCAATGTAATGTAGTACGTTATGTATTTATACATTTAAATGCATAATATTGCGATTGAATACCGCAGCATCGATGAAGCTCACCGCGTATCCGTGCATGAGAAGGTAATGCGAACCACACCAAATCAAGCGGCGCGTAATTATTAATAAATAAATTTACAAGGCATTACATTATGACCGCTTAGATCTATTGTGATTCGACCAAAATATTTTCGTCCAACAGTATTTATAACACAATAATTTATTTGAAACTTTATTTTTAGAGAATCATTAAATTCAACAACTATAATGTTACATAAATAAATAACATAATTATGTACGCGTATAATAATGTTTCAAATTATAAAATCTTAGATGCTGTACAGTTTTTTACAATCGGTGTGTACTGAAAGAATGTGGGTTATCTCATCGATTGAGGCCTTATTACGCAATAGCACGCACAGACAACACAATATTTCACACAATCGTTCAATATACTCACTCGAAGCGCCTAGATCATTAATAATATTGCGCAATTAATACCAAAAATTGTGTAATAATGTTGAGATACAAAATCGGTTAAAATAGAAAAATTTTATCTGTTTTTTAGATATTTATAAATATTACATTTATTGGTGTAATTGTTTTTTGTAGAAATCCATGGTTTACTAGACATTCCCTAAAGGCGGTAATATCTACAGTGACGAACATATCGGTGTATACGGCTTACGTTTTTCAAAATTTGTAAAATCTGGAAGAAGTAAAAAAAATTTCGACAACGATTTCTTAATTTATTCAGTAAACTATGGTTCTACTCTTACAAAATAAGTGTTTTTTTTAAACAAAAGAACAAAATCTAAATCACTAAACACTAACGCATTTAAACAAACAACACAAAAGACAGGAACATTCAGTTGTATACAGCATGGAACAATAAGTATAAACAAGTATGAAACACAAAACTGATTTCTGTTACTTAAAATAATCGCTACAAGTCTTTTTGGCATTGATTCTACTAATGTCTGTGTTACATCTGATGAAATATCTTACCATTCTTAAGAACACGTTTTAAGTCCGTTCTGCTGGATACGTGGTAATTTTTCTTTACTTGTCGATCTAAAATGTTCTCAAACGTTCTTGATGGGATTGCGATCTGGGCTTTGCAGGGAGTTTCCATTACTTTAGGGCAGTTATATGAAAGCCACATTCACACAATTAAGAATTTATGGTTTGAATCATTGTCCTGATAAAAATGAAAACTTTAATGCCCAATTTTTTAGCCGATTCTTTTAGATTTTGTTTTAAAATATTTAAACACATTTTTTTATTTTTGTTACCTTAGATAAAGCTCAGATTTCTAACCCTATAGTAACCCATGGCACTCCAAACCATAACGTTTACACTTCCATATGTGACAGCACAACACATATTCTTTAATCTGAGCGCTTCTTTTGACTTTCTCCACACTTTTTGTTGCATTGTGTCTCTTTTAAACAGTGGAAATCTGCTCTTAGTCTATATGTTACGCCGAATTTACGGAAATGCCTAATACATGTATTGCGCAATATTTGGCCTAGTTCATGAAATCGGTAATGTCCTTGCTTATTCCGTGAAAATATACAAAATATTGCTTATTACATGAATTCAGCAAGTAATTCTTTGCTTTTTACGCGTATTGAGCATAACCCAGAATTAAAGGTTATGTTTGTTTTTAGTCATGTTTTAGCGCGCTGAGGTAAACGTTGATAGTGTGTTTTTGTTCTGTTTTGTTTTAAGAAATATATAATATGGCTGAAATAGCAATAATAGATAATAAGAAAACTCTGTTATTAACTAAAGATTATGAAAATGAAGTAATGCAGATTTTAAAGGCAATACATGAGAAACAATCCAATATTAATAAAAATCGTCAATTTTATCACATTAGAAGTTCGTTTAATTAACAAACCTAGGAGGAGTAACAAAAATAAGCCATATTAAAGATAACAGGATTATGACAACTAAGAATCACGCAATTAACGTTATTCCAGATTTGCACGTAGCTTGTGGTCATAAGGGAGAAAAAGAAGACGTATAAAAAGTGGCAGAACATTATGCAAATATTCCGATGTCTATGATTAAAAGGTATATAGAGCAGTGCGAACGTTGTACAGAGAAAAGTAAGAAAAGTACACAAGCTGGTATTGTAGTTCGTCCAATAATTAGCCAGGATTTGAACCAAAGAGCACAAATGGATTTAATTGATTTCCAAAGTTTACCTGACGGTCCATACAGGTATATACTGCATTATAAAGAACATTTAACGAAATTCAGTTTATTGCGACCTTTGACTTCTAAGCGAGCAGATGATGTGGCAGAAGAGTTATTCAACATCTTTTCTGATTTTGGGGCACCTCATGTATTACAATCTGATAATGGCAGAGAATTTACTGCAAATATCATAAAAGAATTAGCAGTTCTTTGGCAAGACTTGGTCCTTGTAAATGACAGACCTAGACATCCTTAAAGCCAAGGAAAGAAGTAATGCCAGTGTAAAAGATTCATTAATTGCATGAATGCGTGATAACAAGACTTCATCGTGGTCTACAGGCTTAAAATATGTTCAGTGGGCAATAAACACGAGCTATCACGAAGCCATTAAAATGCAGCCTTATAAATCTATGTTTGGGCAAATTCCAAAGCATGGATTACTCTCTAAAGTGCCAGAAGAGTTTTTGAGAGCGATCTCTAATGGAATATTAGAGGAAGACATGGAAAGATTACTGCAGACAGATAATATTGCAGACGAATCCTTAGTTGGTGACGCATCATACAATTCTGAATCTCTTATAGAGCAAGCAGAAATAATAATAGCCGAAGATGTTCATGAAAATCCTATTTCATGTTTAGATTCTCTACCACAAACACTTATGGTAGATGAAAGCGTGTCAGAAAGTAATAAATAAATTTTGTTATTTTCTTTGCGCTAGTTGTTTATTTGCGTTTTATTTATTATAGGCATTAGTGAGCTAGGTAAAAACGATTTATCTGGTCATATTGATAAAGAAAATGTACCTGTTGATAATGCAGAACATCCAGATAAAGATGATCTAGCTGATCATATTGGCACAAAAGTGAACACGAGAAGGATTATCCGGCTCTAAAGCTAAGAAAAACCGCTCATCTTAATATATTAAGACAAGCGAATAAAATGATGGAAAGGACCAACAAAACATTGAGATCATTAGAGATTGGTGATAATGTATTAATAGATAAGGGATAATTTTTGGTATTTCTTCTTCTTCATTATTCTTTAACTATAGGCATAAGCGAGTTCCATAGGGGAAGAGGAGATCCACCAAATCTATTATTGGAGTAATTCTAGAAGAAAATTAAGGTAAATTTAAAGTAGGAACCAAGCATGGGATTATTAGTACGTGGATGGAGACAAATTGTTTAAAATTGACTAGACTGAACAAAATTTAAGTCGGTGACGTGCCTAACATTGAATCCAAAATAAGAACTTTCGTTCGAATGGATTCTGTAGGCATCGGACAAGGCTATCAAAGGTGCAATTGTACACAGAAATGCAATACAAAAAAATGCAAATGTGTTAAAAATAAGTATTTGTGCAATTCAGCATGTCATGCTGGTAAATCATGCAATAATCACGAATAAATCAAATATATCTAGTTACAACGTTACACATTTATTTATTTCCATTTTAAAGTTTATGCTTTTTTTCAGGTTTCATGTTATTTTTTTAAGTTTGTGATCTTTATAAACTTTATGTACTTTGTTTTTCGAGTTTATATATCTTCTTTTTAGATCCTAATAAATCTCGTTCTATAACTCTTTTATTTTTTGGTACATATCAAATCATTAGTTTGCGTATTTCATGAAATATGCAGCTATATCTATTAAATTTGCTCAATTCACGTAATCTTCAAACACGGTGCTTATTTCGTGAAATTGCATACGTGCATTAAGCATTTCCGTAAATTCGGCGTAACATATATATAGAATATTCGTCCAAAAATCTAATGATTTGTCCTTCTGCTGCAACGCAAACGGTAGTCTTTTAACATGCTTTATTTCACCCCTAAATGGTTTCCTTCGTGCAGTACAAGAATAATAACCTCTCTTTTTTAAAATTCTTCGTAGGGTAATCGGATATACTTTGGCACCATTAAATTGGTTTAGCATTTTTGTCAATTCAATTGAAATTAACTTTGGATTTTTTTTGTATTTGCCTTAAAACAAATCTGACTGGTGAAAGTGTTACTTTTCTTGAACCTTTTGTACTCGCTAAATCTTCTATTCTGTTCACTTTGTAATATCGATTGCTAGATAAATCTTTGGTACAGTAGATTTACATAAATTTAAAATCCTCCCAATTTCTGATAATGATTTCCCTTTTTCTCTATGAGAAATAACCACTGAACGAACATTAACAGATGCACTTTTAACCATTTTAATTTACGCATAGAATTTGTATCAAAAACAAGATGTATGGTGAATCAATAACTGTTGCACTTTTATGCCAGAAAAGGCATACGTGACTAATAACTAACTCAATTTGAAATGCTAGTTTGCTTTCCGATATCGTATATAACTGAATGTTTCATTACTCTGTGGACTTCTAAGTAAGAAATGCTTCTTTGAAGACATTAAATAAAATATATGAAATAATTTTTGTTCAAATGCTATCCCAAATATTCATATGATCTGAAATGCTTGTCAAATATAAAAATATCTGTGTCATTTTGCTACTACAGCAATAGAAACAAAGGGCTCAAACTTAACAGGCATGTAAAGGATTGATCTAAGAATTTATATTAAATGTCATAGATTATTATCAATTAAACTAATAAACAAAAAGTTAAATATATTATGTATAAACAGTAATATTTATATTTACCCGTTAATTCAATTCTCTTTTGCCCACGATGTAGGACAATGAGAAAAAGATGCAAATGCAGGTAAAATATAATCTGAAAAATTCACCTAGCATTAGTATCAAATAAAATACTGGGTTAATAAAAAGCAACAAGGAAATACATTCTAGTATTTATTTACCCGATGCTTTAATTTCTTACACCCACGATGTGGAATTACAGCAATAGAAACGAAGGGCTCAAATTTAACAGGCACATGAAGGATTGATCTAAAATTCTCCAACAGTCAAATAAACTAATAAACAGAAAATTAGGTATATACATATAAATAGTATTATTTATTTACCTCTTTATTTAATTACTCATTGTCCAGGATGTGGGATAAGAGAAAAAAACATGGGGTACGTACGTGATCAGAGATAATCTGAAAAATCATATATTGTATAATTAATTATTATTATGTGAATTAAAAGTTAAATAGAGGCATATAGCATTATTTGTTTACCTGATGATTGCTTCCTTTCGACCACAATTTATAAGCAAAAACAGTTAACGATAACGTGAAAGAATAATCTGAAAGATTTATATTTTACATTATCAAATAATATAACTTAAGTATAATGAAAAATAGTAATATATAACAGTATTTACATATTTACCTCATAATGATTTTCTTCACTCTTACACTCTAAAAACTGATTTGGTTTTAGGAACAAATTCATATTTGCTGGTTTATATTTGGTTCCTGCAACTAAAGAATAGTCCTTACAACGAATACGTTTGTCAGGGTAAATAATATGAATCAGTTTCAAAATCGAACAAATATTAATTGAGTGAAATTAGTTGTAAAAACAAAGTTATTTGTTTCCATAACTAACTAGAAATAAATTTAGTGTTGTGAACAAATACGTTTTGAAGCGTCAACAAATCACTATTAGTTCGATTCATGAATTAAAAAAATTGCTGGTGGTACAAATATTTTTAGTTTTCTTAACAAATGAGTTTTGCTAATTGTCGCGCACGGAGAATCGCAATACGCAGATTTTGCTGAGGTTGTAAAATTTGTGAACGACATATTGTTGGTGGGCGTCTGGCATCTGGCGTCCTCATCTCCGTGTACAATTTGCCAGGAACTTGACGGTAAACAACGTACCTAGCATATTACAAAAGGTGGGTGCTTTGTGATATTACAAAATTGTTCTCCGTGTAACAACTTGTGCAAAAACGTTAAAAGTGGAATTATTGAAACGAACTATGGATGAAGTTGAAACTCTTTTGAAAGAATGGGGTTTACAAGAGCTGGTGCAACAATTTGTAGGTAAGTGTACCTATTCTATTATTAGTTATATTTGTTAGCTCCCGCATTTTTGCTAATCAAGTTGTGTAAATGTAAATTCGTGTGCTACCTACATTTTATGAAAATTGCTACTACGAACATTGTACAGAACGTGTAAGCATTTGTATTTCCCCAGTTTGTAAGTTGGTTTTCAATTAATAAGCTTAATTGATGTAATCGGCGTACCTACCTATTCCCGGACAAATTATACCTAACAAAAATCATAAAATGTTACTAGAATATTGAAATGCGATGCAGACTAGAACTAGATCCAGAGCGTTTTCGGGGCTTCCCCCTGTAATAAAAGGTCATTGGCAGATTTCAAGGGCCAGTGATACGATCAAGAATTGGATAGCAAACACCTAATTTACAAAGGCTTGATGAAACATTGCTGTTTTTTAATACCTAGAAATTAATGGACATAAATTGTATACATATTTAAAAAAAAGTTTTACTAACATAATGGGATTCAAATTTTTTTGTGCCAGTTGGGGCGTTTGACTAACTTTACCTATATTTGTGTTTTATAGATCAAGGAATTGACATGGAGGTTTTTAACAACTTATCAGACGACATGATAAAAGAGCTTATTCCAAAAATTGGAACACGATGTAAATTTCTCCAAAAATGGAAATTATATGTTAGCTCAGTAATTTTAACTGACAATATTTTCACATCGATTAGAACTATACAGGTTTGAATAAATAAACTAATTTCTTCACATTGCAATTTTATTAATACTGTGTTTAAATTTGAAGCCTTCTACATCCATTTCTGTTGCTAATGACGTCGTCCTTGCTGATGACCGAATAGAAATTGAGAGTACCAATTCAACGGTGTCTCGAACTTCAACACCTTCTAACAACAGTTTTGAATGTAAATAATATAAATTAGATAGTAAAAGTTGTACGTTTAAAATTTTTAATGTAACTTCAGCCCAAGAATTCACTCAAAAGGAGGCAACCGCGCAATGTATAAAATCTAAAAATGTAATAGAAATATTACAGACATCTTCAAAAGGAAAATCAATTTTATCCATTTACAAAATTAAAAAATCTTTGGATGCTAGTTTGAGGGACAAGTTAACGGAACTGATTATAAATTATGAAATGGAAAATCATGTAGATAAACGGTGAATATTATAAAATAAAATAATGTAGAATTACGTGTACATTTAAACAGTGTCATGTTTTAGAATCAGCATAAATACTTTTGAAGAGTACGCTCAAGCTATAGTAAGGGCGTTTCCTACAGAATGCAAGGTTTGTCTCCTTAGTTTTACTTTGTTTTTAAAAATCACTAACGTTATGTAAATTTTTATACTCTCTGTAGGAAACATATTTTTCATACGACTCCAAAATTATAAATGGGCATATTATTAAAACTGGTTGCGGAAAGCTATTCAGGAAATTTTACAATACTAGTAATGAAAAGTGCAGGTTTATTACCCAACTTCTAGTAATCTACGCGAAAAAGGTTAGTAAGTTTCTAAGATAGGTATCAAGATGTTTACTAATAAACATTATTTATAAATAGCACCTGAAGAAAATAAACAATTAACATGGTTAAAGGATAGTATTGAACCATGGCATACTGTTTTAGAGTATTGGGAGCAAACTTATGAACAACGCAAAGAACTCTTAAAACACGTTCCAATATATGACTACTTACGAAGCTTCCCGTCTTTGAAAAGGCCATTAGGATACACTCTAGTAAGTAAACCTGCTACTTGCGTTTATAAAAAAATAAAATGTAGGTAACTGTATGATTTTGTCCTTATAGTTCGAAAACGAATTTAATAAAATGTATCCAAACGACAGTTTGCGATTATATGCAGAGTGGGAAACATTTATTATAAAAATGATAGCGTATGCTAAAACTATAAACATTTCTTATGTGGAAGAACAACTAGAAGAAATAGAGAGAGAAACCGTTACAAGTGGTATGTATTTTATTTCTTTACTATTATGTGAAACAACATTCTTATTTGTTGTTCTAGAAGAAAGAGACAATCGAATTTTAATGTTGCTTCCACACTTACTCAAACGAATAAATATTAAAAAAAGGAAAAAGTCAGGAACATGGAAACCATCTAAATTAGAAGTAGCAGAAGGCTTCATAATTCATGTCAAAGTAAATATGTATTATTTTTAATATTATAATCCCAAATTCAAGATAGCTGTATCTATGTACTATGTACATGCAGGGTGTTTCACAGCAGAACCGACGTTTGATGGTTTAGCTGTGAAACACCCTATATATTAAAAAATGTATTAATATCAATTGCTTCTTCTAGAGGGCAAGGACTAAGGTTATAATCCAAGTATGATTAGTTAATAACTAAAAATCTTCCAATTTTTACTGATTGATGTATGATGGATTAAAATAATCGTTTTATTTATTGCAGGCTATTGGTGAATTAAATAATGTGTTAGAAGCAAAGAGGGCGAAATTAGCCGGCTTTGGATTAACCCTACAGCCAACTCCAGTCTTCGTTGACGAGCTAAATAACATCACAGCTGCTTATGTGATAGTCGATGATCTTCTCCTATCAACACCAACAGCCTTGAAAGCAGTAGATCTGTGCTTTAAGGTTATCCACGCTCTTCATACCGAATACCCCGTTGAAGCAGAACGAGTGTGGATGCTCTTACAATGGGGTCTGTATAACATTCGAACCGAATATGACAAAATTTTAAGCATAAAACACTTTTTACATATTTTAAGGTGACGGCAAGACACCATTTTGTAAAAAATTAAAGTAAAGGATATTTGTGTGTAGCTCATTTTGAAGTTATAGATAAAGCTCTGATTTTATGCAAAATGCATATTTCCTCATTTTTGTATATTTCACCGTTTTCTTGCATATTTTAATGTGACGCGCATATTTGTTTATATACTTTCCTAATTCTACGGCATATTTTGTACATGTTACGGTAAATACCAGTAATTTTTAAATTTTCTCGTGTATTTACTTACGAACAAAATTGAGTTGTAAATTTGTTCGTAGCAAATCATCTTTGTCATGTAATATTTTACTGTCTTTCGCTCAGAATAAGAACAGCAGCTTTCAGACACGCTCAGTTTTACTTATTTGCAATTTCTCTTTGTTGTATATTATGGAATACAATTTAAAGTTTTTTTATTGCGCATATTTTCATATAATATTTTAGACATCTCTGACTTTATATTCTGCCTCAGATTTCTGCATATAGGTACACACGTATATTTTTAAATCCGAGCTTTAATTATAGGCTAATTTACACGATTCCATTAAACTCGGGCAGGTACTAAAAACTAGTGTTTTGCAGGTAAGTTGTGTTTACACACTATTTTGCACTATGCTGGAATAGTTTATTGTGCAACGAGAGTGCCCATATTGCGTGAGGATGAATGCCATGTGAGCATTCCACTTGACCTGTACAGTTACCTTTTTTACGACTAAGATAAATAATTCACTGCGAAAATAGTGTCGTCAACGGCCAGTGTTGTTATGGTAACACGTTCCAAGCAAAATGTTTTACATACGGGGTTTGAAGTTTCAACTTCTTGTTTACTGTTTGTTATTGTACCTTGTAAACAATACAGGTTTGACAGATTGCAAAAAGTAAACAAGTAGTGTCAACTTGAAAATAGTTTAAACGTGGCACCAAATTCAAACTATCCTCAATCAATTGCAATTACACTGTATTTATTGGCTTATGTTAGCGTTTATCAAGTAAGTAATGTTCTTTATGATTATTGTATTTCTTAATTATCTGCCAAAAAGTATTGGTTGTTTGGAACGTGTTACCATAACAACACTAGCCGATGACGTCACACTTTCTCAATCAGTAGTGAAAAATGTCACTACGACAGTATTATATGGCATAAAGTTCTGTGTCGATTGAGTACTAGTTGTTAAATCTTGATCATCGGGTATAGGAAAAAGATCACGTCGAAAATTGTCTATTTTTAACAAAAAAGTTTTTTTCTACTGGAGTGACCTTTATCTTGTAATAACACACTTAATAACTTTCTTATCTTGCGATTGACAAAAAGACGGTTAAATACTTTGTTGCCTATGAGCAAGTATACTATTTGGTGGCAATTTCAAATTTTCCTTGCATTTCCGGTTAAACCGGAAATGAACACAACTTGGGTTTTCTAAATGACACCCTGTATTTTTGTGGCATTTTTTGATTTTCTATGTTTTTCTCATTCTGCACATATAAAATTCTATAGGTGTTGCATAAGAATTTTTTTGATCTAAATCCCACAAAAGTTTGTAAGTGTTCAAAACAGCTGTTGTCTAGGTGTAACTATCATAAAACAACAGAAAGCCTTTTAAAAAGCAAAAACACTATGGCCATGGAAAGCAAAACTTCAAAAATGTTTTTAAATAATTAGACCAAAAACTGTTAAACAGTGACTACAAAAACAAGAAGAAAGGAACACACTCTAACTTTAAATTAATAAATTTCGTCAAATTTGCGATTTTACACATAAACAATAATTCTGTCAGATTTGAAGTTTTGTTTTTGCAAATTTTTTCAAATTCAAATGTTTCGAGTGTTATGAAATAGCATACATGCTCATAGGCAACAAATTATTCAACCGTTTTTTGTCAATTGCAAGATAAGAAAGTTATTAAGTGTTCCCTTTTTTTTGAAGATGTATATGGGTTATATTATAAATTTGTTGGTTAGCCCTCCCCCCCGCGCCCTGGAAATCATCGAACGGACGCCCATCATTACAATATCATAAGCATTTGAAACTATGTCACACGTTCATTAATAAGGCTCTATTGGACTCATCAAATTGTATAAAGCTTACTCGGCCAAAAACTACTCTTCCAATAAAAGCGTATACCATTATGTACTGGTTTATTAACTATATTGTGTTAATTTTTTGTTTTTCTTTACAGAGATCAGTGTAACCTGATCAGAATTTCCAACTAATTTATGTATTTCCTACATTAAATAAATTATACCGGGTGTGAAGTTTCAAGCCCGTACATAGGACAATTTTATTATTAATTTATTTTGCTAATTCTGAGCATTTTTTTGGTTAATTTATTAGTGCCAGATTGAGAGGGAACTTCTACCCTATCGATTGATACCATTACCTCCCCTGGAAGTTAATTTGGGGAGCAGGAATTACAAAAATCTGAATCCCCATGCATTTTCCCATGTACGGGTGTGAAACTCCACACCCGGTATAGTGTAAATAATGTAAATATAGTGTTTAGATTGGTATAATGTAAATATGCTGTAAATAATATTAAGTATGACGTAGAAAATGTAAATGCAATATAATATATAATATTGTATATATGGTGTAGATACTGAAAATATGTGCATTTAGTTTTCCTCGAAGAGGATTTTTACTCCTGAAAGCACATTTGTAGTTGGAAAAGTGGGAACCCTAATTAAGTAATTACTATTAAATCTACAAAAATATTCATAATTTCGTGTAAAAAATTAATTTAAATAAAAGCTGTTCTTACTAATTTGTTTCTTTGTTTTGGAATAGGGAATATTAAATATAATATTATAAAAGTCCAATTGCATTTTAAGCATTTCAATTTTCTTTCCTTGATTTAGGCTTTTAAGTAAAAGCTTACATGAAGCTTCAAAATCAAGTTAAATTCAAGCTTGTTGTAAACTTAATTCATGCTTGAATCAAGCTTGATATACATTTACCGGCTTGACATGTGTAACTTACTGGAAGCTGCTAAAATAAGCTTGACATAAGCTTTACATATAAGCTTATTTCAAGCTTGATGCATGCTTGTAGGCTTGCTAGGTCAGCTTGTCGTAAGCTTGCTGCACGCTTGCATTTGGTAACTAGGAAGCTTGATACAAGCTTGATATAAGCTTTCAGGTTTGTCAAGGCAACCTTGAATCAAGCTTGCACCCTTGTCATGGCAAGCTTACTTCAAGCTTGTTTCAAACTGTTTTTACTATCTGGGTAGTATATTCAAAAATGTGCTTGACATTTGCAAATTTGAAAAGCATCTGATAATATACTACGAAATAAATGATAGAAAACATAACTTTTAATCTGTAAAAAGGTACTCTGTCAAAGTCATTTCGACAGAGAAACTCTCATCGACAAAATTTTGCATCCATTCACACAATTTAAATTGTTAGAATTTTATGGCTAGGTTACATCTAAAAACAACATGAACAGATTATATCACGTCAAATATACGTTAGAGGGAAAATCTAAAAATTTTTTGAAAAAGTCGTATTGATTAATTCTCATTACCAAATTAGTTTCTCTATTTAGTTATCCCTCCACATTACAAATGAAGCAGCATATCATTAATTCTTTCAGCTTTTGATCTTAACTCTCCTTAATCTTTTGTTCCTAAAATGGATAATTAAAAACTTGGAGAATTACAGACGAAAACTTTTATTTGCTACAATAATCAACTTATTTCTTTTTCTATTCCACTTAACAGTTACAAAAAATTATTTACATAAAAATGTAAAATAATATGTTTAATGCGATTATTATATTCATCAATGTTTTTGATTTCATAATTAAATGCATTTGAAATGGACCCTTCCGATTCTGCTACATTTCCAAGATCAATCGTCTCTTCCTTTTCAGTTAACATGGCATGTATAGCAATGACAGACATTATTAATCCATATTTAGCATATTTCTTCCAATGTTCTTCTAATATGCGATATGGAAATAATTTCTTCGGATTGCTGCCCAGTTCCGCAACAAAATCAGATAATTTCCCGTAGTAAAACTGCATAAAATAATCTAATTTGTCTATTACTTCCTTAGAACTACAACTATAAAAAAAGTAACATAAATCCAGTACTGGAGATCCCACTTTAGATATTTGAAAATCCAATAGTCGTACATCAGCGGGTTTTGTTAAATCGGCATCATTCTATAATAAAAAACAATAATCTAAATTGAGATTTGATGGTACGTAATATTTTATTGCTAGTTCAAAAAAAGTTTTTATTAATTATGTACATGTTGGATAGGTAAATCTAATATCAGGAATCACCTACAGTATTAGCAATGTTTAATTGGAAAAAGTACAAAATGTTAAAATACATACGTAATACTTAAACATCATATTGTTACACCAGCAGTCACAATGCAGTATTACTGAAAATTCCTCAGTGGCTTCACGCATGTGTTCTAAATACCTTGGAATGTCACTAACGAAGTTGTTATAAAGCTGAATAACATTTTTGTCAACTTCTGAATCAAGAGATTCTTTAGCTTTTGTACAGCGATGCATAATAGTATTCAAGAAATCACCCAAGAAGAATTTTATTAACATATCTTCCAAAGGTTCGACAATCTTTCTATATTCGTTTGTGTTTTGATCCTGCATTGCTAATGATAGAGCATGCAAACGTGCATATTTAGTTAGCACCAAACTAACGTGTTCTTCATTCATAGGAGAAATTGCATTGTACAGAACATATCCATTTTCTTTCAAGTTCTCCAAAACTATAGCTTCATTATTATGAGACCGACCTGCTTTGTAAAATTGTGGTGCAAATTGGAGTACTGGTAGCTCTTTTTCAATTTCTAAAGCGTGTAATGCTGGAAATAAAGTGCTATACATGTAAATTTCTCTTTCAAATGCACTTGTTAATGGAATATTTTCTCTTAGAGCTTTGTTATTTGGGGCACCTTTAACAATCAAATGCAAAGTTTTATTCGTTTTCGTCTCATCTTCCCCAGTAATACAAATGCTGATAATAATTCCAGTATATCCACTACCTTTCACTGAACCACTACTACTTTTGATCTCATATTTACAAAATCCTTCGACTTTAGCCACTTCTTGCAGTAAAAGTTTAATATTATCATTAATAACAGTTTTAGCCGTGCTGCTCATGTTATTTACTACGCTAGTGATGAACTGAAGTAGAGCGGATGTTTTGAATGTATTTATATTCAAGTGTCCTTGAATGATTCATTTACGCAGCATTAGATAATCTATTTGGTTAATCAAAATTTATAACTGTTCAACTAAACAGGCGTTTAAATCATTAACGTACAATCTTTATCATTTTTGAGAGTATTTTTTATTGAATTAAGCTGTTAGGATCAAGGTTTACCTCTTTAGTTTCTTGAAAACAAAATTACTTTATTAGATCAGTAAATACAAACTTATGCTTTGAAACTTCTTTTCTAGAAAAAGACTTGCTTAAAAAATTGCAACGAGGCTGCACTGCCTATTAATCAAGATGTGGAAATTCCGCGATAAAAATTAAAGAAATATGATAATAAAGAAATACAGTGAAGTTGCATAATTCGGTGTACAGGATAAATTATTATTTTTAGATTTCTAGCGGAGCTGTATGATGTCGCTGCAGAAAAAAATAATTGTCGTGTTTTTTACTTATCAAATTGATTTTCTATGAGTAACTATATTTGTATTTGTCGTTTTCCCCAAAACATACATAAATACACAACAATCTGAGAAAATACAGTAGAATTCTGCAAAAACTTTTATTTACGTACAATATTTAATCAACAAATTCATTTCTGTTTCTGTTTTAATTTAACAAATCACAACATATTATGTTCATAAAAATGTAAAATAATATGTTTAAGGCGATTATTATATTCATTAATTTTTTCATTTCATAATCAAAAGCATTTGACACTGTTCCTTCCGACTCCGCTACATCGGCAAGGTCAATCAGTTCTTCTTCTTTAGTTAACATAGCGTGTATAGCAGTTGCAGCCATTATTAACCCATACTTAGAGTATTTCTTCCAATGTTCTTTTAATATCTGATATGGAAATAGTTTCTCCGGATCGCTGCCCAGTTCAGAAACAAAATCACATAATTTCGCATGGTAAAACTCCAGAAATTTGTCTAGTACTTCCTTAGAACTACAACTATAAAAAAAGTAACATAAGTCGATCCTACTTTAGATACGTGGAAATCCAAAAGTAGTACATCAGAGCAGGTTTGTTTAAGTCTGCATTATCCTGAAATAAAAAACAATAATGAGTTGACATTGGGCAAAACGGAATATTGCATAATATGCATAGGGGTGCCCCAGAAATACATATAAAGCTTCAGGTAGCCCTATTCTAGCATTAATGCAGATCCAAAAACTGCTGACACGGACTTCTTAAAGTACTTCGATTATTCATACGATGGAAAAAAAATTTGGCAGCAACCTAAAGGCGACCAATCCATCTCTGTGAACATTTCTTGTTAAACCATTGTCAAACTTCTATTTCATAGTACAATGAGGCACCGTCTTGTTGCATCCACATCTCACGTCGAATCACCATAGAAACATCATCGAATAAAAATGGGAAATTGTTGTTTAGAAAATTCAAATAATTCTCAGCATTTAGTCGATGTGGTAGTGCAAAAAGGTCCAATTAATTTGTTTTTAGCTATTCCTGTCCACACGTTAACAGAAAAACAAAATGATATTTACCTTCACGTACTCCATGGGGTTTGTCATGACCTCAAACTTGCTCATTATAAGAGTTTAGAACCCCATTGCGTGAGAACGTCGCTTTGTCTATCCATAGAATCTAATTTACAAAACCTGCACTTCTTCTTTGTCTTTCTAATAACTATTCACCAAACTTTAAGCGTTAATATTCTTCAAGTAAATGCTGCACTCTTGTTTAATGGCATGGATGCAGCCTGTCTTCTCTTAAAACTCTGTGAACAGTGGATTTTAATGGACCTAATGTTCTTGAAATGCTGCGCACACTAGCAGCCGGCTGCTTTCAGGTTTACGAATGTCAGGTGCAACTCTTTGTCTTTTCTAAATTGTCTCTCCATTATGTATCGTATTATATGCACATTATCATTTGCCTGACGCTTTGTCCTAAAGGCTGCCTGTTCGTCCTTTAGTTTCTTTTCATCTTTTTTTCTGAGTTTTTTTTCTATAATTAATAACAATAATCGTCTTTATTAGAAAAATAAACAAGCTATAACATATAAAATTTGCGTATACTGCTTTATAAATAAATAGTAAATTTGTAGCCACCTGGTAAAATCTAGCCGCTGGCTACTTTCCAGGTGAAGTTTAAGAATAGACGAATTGTAGCCGTGCGGCCCTATATGCATAATTTTTAAGTTTTCTCTCTTATTTTTAGTTTTTTCTTTTTGTTTTTGAAAGGTGTATTATGTAAAATATACAGGGTGTCCCGTAAATGCCAATAAAGCTTTAGGTAAACATCTTCTCCTATGAGTGCTTATTGCAAATCTCCAAAAAGAAAATTTTTCCGCGGCTTAGTTTTCTTGTACAAGTGATTAGAAGTTAACATTTTTAACACTAAATAAACAGAAACCAAACAATCGAATCCAAATAAAGCCATTACGAATTCAACAAATGAACCTGTTGAAACAAGTTTTCCTCTCTTTCGGACCACCTTCGGCGGCCCCAGCTCAAACTTTACCTCGTTCGGCCGCTTTCGGCAGCCCCGGTACGGGCTTCGCTCTTTTAAGCGCGTTTTATGGAAAGTGTATACCACGCTGTGCTGCTTGCGCAGTACATGTCAAAATAGCAAACTCTGGGAGTTGCTCTAATAGAGAGAGCAATAGAATCCACAAATTTGTCAAAGTGAAATATCTGACTTTTATTTAATCTGTGAACTCGCCAGGTTAAAGTAAAAACTATGGCGCGCAGTGTAGAACTTCCGATTTTTGGAAAATCGCAAAGTTCTGGCAGAAGGCATTGAGTGAGACTATTGCGACTTCAAAATCTTATTTGTCGGAAGATTTATCATGTATTAATAACGCTATACTTAATTCTCTTTTAATATCACTTTACGTAGCCATCTAAATAGGGCATTTGACTGCGTTGACCATACAATCTTATTACATAAACCTTGTAACCATGGTTTTCAAAGAGTTCCTCAAAATCGACTCAACTCATATCTCAACAGTCGTAAGCAGATGGTAGAGTTAAAAACTGTAAATGATAATCGTTTGGTGCTTTCCTCTTTAAATGACGTTATTAGTGGTGTTCCACAAGGAAGTGTTTTAGGTCCTCTTTTCTTTCTACCTATACGTAAATAATAAACGATGCTATGTTTAAGGAAAACATAATCTTGGTTACATAGTAATTCAAATTCACTTAATATACTTCTTCTTGTCGAAGATGTAAGTATTATAAATAGCTGGTTTTCAATAAATAAGTTATAACTAAATATACAAAAAACTAGAATTACGACTTTTAGTTTATCATTTAATAGTTAAAGCTTGTTTTCTTGTATATTATACATTTACCACTATTTCATTGATTTTATTGTTTCTACTTTATGTATTCCGTGTCTTCCAACATCTGTATATGATTAAGGAAATAAACTACTGCTACTATCAAAGCCGTCGTAGGCATTCAGCAAGACAGAAGCACTAAACAACCAGACTACCTAACAGTTACAGTATAAACAAATACTGAAATCGCTATTTCAAACAAGATACAATAAAATGTGATACATTTAATTGCATTAATTTTAGTTAGTATGTTAATCACACAAATTGTTACAAATAATTTTAAATAATTAAATTCTCTATAGTAATTTAAAAGTTTGTAAAATGTGGAGAAAGCACAGAAAATAACAAACAAGTAGCTAGTCCTCTAAAAATAACAATGCAGAACTTCTGCACTTACTCAATCTATTAGTAATTGATTTTCTTATGAAAAGATTATGAATGAATATGAATACAAAACTGTAACTATATCACTGCTGGTTTCACCTATGAGTGTATCACTTGAATGATTATGATTGAAGTATTATCAAATGAAACTGTGTTCTACAAAATGCTCTATAACATTTTTCATCCTTTTTTTAAATTCATCCATATTGGCAATTTCACTATCAAAAGTTTCACTAACATTGCCACCGTTCTCAATAATTTGTTCATAATCCTTAATTTCTTCTCCTTCACTTAATAGTGCATAATTAATCAACGGACTAAGAATCAACCCATATATCGCATACTTTTTCCAATGATGATCGAATACTGAAAATGGATATAGAGTTTCTGAATTTGATCCTAATGCTTTTAAATGTTTCGAAAAGCTGTTGTAATAAATCAGCTTATATTTATCGACGCCTTTTAGAACGTCGTTGTTAGCACAAGTATAAAAGAAGTGAACGACATCAAAAATAGGGGAACCAAGTTTGGCTAACTGAAAATCTACTAGACGAATTCCAGAAGGTTGGGTTTTATTACAAATCTGCAAATAACAAAAATATATTACGTATATGTAACCCTTATAATAATAAAAACAATCTTACTTCATATTTGAATAACATGTTACTATGCCAACAGTCACCGTGTAATATAGCATCAAAATTATCACGAGCAGATAGTAATGATTCAAACTTTTCATCTATACCATGTAGAAATTCCTTATATTTTTTATAGATTTTGCTATCTTCATTAGGGTCTAGCAGTGCTAACACTTGTTTGGTCTTATCTATAAAGGTTTTAAGAAACCCACTGCTTTTCAAAAACTGCATGAATGCATTGTCTTGTAAATCTTTCGTAATCTCTCGAAATAGTTGAGGATTTTGATCTTGAACAGCAAAAGAGGTTGCATGAAATCGCCCATATTCTGTTAAAACTAGCTTAACGTAGTCGTAATTCATCTGCAATTTTCTGTCCCAATCTTGATAACCACTTTCCTTTAAATTTTCCAAAATTAAAATTTCCGGTTTGACATTTCCAAATGCCTTATAAAACTTAGGAATACTGGAAAATGGATTTTCAATGTTGCGCTCTTTTTCAAAACTGTAAAATACGGGAAATATATGTTCATACATGTAAATTTCCCGTTTGAAAGCTTCAGTAATACCACAACATTCACGTAAACTCTCATTTGTGGAAGCAATTTTTATTAGAAAACTTTTCTTTAATTTTTCACCATTTTTTGTTCTACCATCTAGGTTTATGACGCTTGTACGTGACAAATATCCCTGAAATTCACCTTTTTTACAATCTAGAACAATATCAAATACACCTTCTTCTTTGGCGATTTCTATTAAGGCCTTTTCAATACAGAATGTCACATCTGACGACATGTTAATGTATTCAGCGTATGCTACTTTATAAGAAACTTGTATAAAGCTTGTAACGGAACAGACTTTAGCTTTTGTGGCACACGTATAAGGTGAATCTTTAAAATATTGTGTTTGCTAAAAGATAATTTTGCTGCTTGTTTTATAGTCCCGTATTTAGTTATCACTATATTTAAATTATCCTATTGTTTTGAAGACCTTGAAAATTCAAACAAAAACAAAACTTCATGGACCATTGTTCTCAATTGAAGTGAAAGTAAAAATAAGACAAATTCACCGTATGTTGTGCCGAATTAATGGTAAACATTTTCCGCTAATGCCATCATCTGACCTAAAATATGTTTTAGATTAAGTAAAATTAAGTTACAAAAACGGATTAAATTAATTACCTTGGATACAACCAGGAATTAATGTAATATACGAATCACAAAAAAGTTATTAATGAAAAATTAACTATCTTAGATATAAACATGAATTTAATACAACTAAAAATTATCAAGAAAATTACCAAGAAAATTGCTTGAAGACATTATGAATGACGAAATGGAAAGTACCAAGTACTGAAGCGGAAGTGCCCTCTAGCGCAAATGTATGAAAACATTATTATTATTATAGTTAAAGGAACCTGTAACAAAGCATCTCAGAATCTATGATCTATAAACAAAAAACTTTAATTATGTACAAATTGTATCAATGAATAATGACATGAAGGAAACGAATCTACACTTAATAAAATTATAGAACGAGATAAATCTAACAATTAATTGTCTTATAGGTAGTTGGTTCAGACATCTCGATCCAATAAAAACTAGTTGATCTTTTAAATTAATTTTTTCAAGTTTTATTGAAAGTAATATTTTAAGTTCATTTTTAAACATTTATTCATTGTATGTAAGACTTTACGAACAGTTTCAATATTTAAAAAATAAGTAGGGTTTTTATTTATACGCGAGATTAGAATTGTTTTTAAACTTAATAACACTAGACATACAGGGTCGTTAAAAAGTATTGAAACACGTTACCCTCGCAGAAACGGTAAGAGGTAGACACATGAAACTTGGAGAGCTTAAATTAGGTATCTTTAGCCATGTTTTGCGAAGGTAATTAAAAACAAAGCTTTAATTGTTTTTTTTTACGGCCGCCATATTGAATTTGTTTAATGTAACACCTTGTATCTGACCCCGTATTTGGATAGGGATTATCAAGACAAGTTCAGTGATATAAGGGTTGCTATACTTATCTTGAAAGGGTTTGTAGATAATCGCTATTCTTTTGTAGGGGTTTCCCTATTAAAAAGTATGGAAACACGCTGCACCTGCAAAAACGGTAAGAGATAGACAAATGACACTTGGAGATCTTGAAGTAGGCATTGTTTGCCATGTTTTGCGAAGAGATTTAAGATCAAATCTTTAATTGTTTTTTCGTACGGCCGCCATCTTGAACTTATTTAAATGGATCACCCTGTATATGACCCCACATTGCGATAGGGATTTTAAAGACAAAGTCAATAGTATAAAGGTTGCTACATTTATCTTGAAAGGTTTTGGAAATAATCGCTATTCTTTTGTCAAGGATTTCATTATTAATTTTTATCAAAAGCGAGTTACCCGTGAAACAGCAAAGGCAATGAAACTAAAAAAATGACCTGCAATTATTTTATAAGAATTTAAAGTAAAAGAAAACCGTATAAATTTTGCTCTTAGCCTACTTATTTAAAATACTAAATCGATGCTAAAGCAAACTAAAAAGGTGGAGTAAGACCAAATAGTGACGAATTGATAATAACAAAAACACAGTATAATTTTATAAGAAGTGTTCACAATGCGCTGCGTTAGCTTCCTGGCAATGAAACAATCCTTTTGAAATGTTCGTAAGGAATTTTGCCAATAATCGGGGGGAACTACTTGCATTACGAATCCGTCCTTGAAGTTAAGAAATCCTTGACAAAAGAATAGCGATTATCTCCAAAGCCTTTCAAGATAAGTAGAGCAACCCTTATATTACTAAATTTCCCTTTAAAATTCCTATCGAAATAGGGGGTCATATACAGCGTGATCCATTTAAATAAATTCTAGATGGCGGCCGTACGAAAAAACAATTGAAGATTTGTTTTTAATTACCTTCGAAAAACATGGCAAAAAATACCTACTTCAAGATCTCCAAATTTCATTTGTCTATCTTTTACCGTTTTTGCAGAAGCAGCGTGTTTCCATACTTTCTAATAGAGAAATCCCTGACAAAAGAATAGCGATTATTCCCAAAACCTTTGAAGATAAGTATAGCAACTCTTATATCATTGAACTTGTATTAAAAATCTCTACCTAAATTTAAGATCATCTACAGGGTGTTCCATTTAAAAAAATTCAATATGGCGGTCGTACAAAAAAACGATTGAAGATTTGTTTTTAATTACCTTCGGAACACATGGCAAAAAATACCTACTTTAAGCTCTCCAAGTGTCATTTGTCTATCTCTTATCGTTTCTGCGGGGGTAGCGTGTTTCCATACTTTTTAGCGACCCTGTATGTATTGTTCCTTTATTTTGGTAATAAGAATCCTACCTAACTGACGTTTATATTTGGCAGTACAAGAACAAATGATGGAATATACCTTGCTACGATGTACTGTAAATTTTTCAATAGTATTCTTCATCTTATAGGTAATTTTTCCAATGAACGTCATAGCAAGATAAATTCTATTATGATTTTCAAGAATTCTCATAGCAGAATTTTGTAAAGGTTTTCTGTAAAATATTGTTGACATTTCTAAAAAAGCATTTTTAAGCAAGTGGAGTAGAACAGATATTGTTTATTGAAATTTGCAAAATACTTCTAAGTTCATGCACAAAAATTTCAAAATCCTATGACAGAGAAGAGGCGGTGAAAATCCAAATAAAAAGTGCCATCTTCTGAGACACTGCGTGACAGGTAATAATTAATAATAATTCAACCCACATCTAAAAAATTTTCTATGATTGATTCTTAATGTTGGGGTTTGGCCGAAAACGTTTATCAATAATAATTTGACATACAAGGTATCCCAAAAACTCATCGCCATAAACCTACGACAAATTCCAGGGGTCGAAATAAGACGATTTAACTTAACCTACCTACATCTTAAAGTCTACTGTTTATGCGATACAGGGTGTGACAGTTGAATTTAAAATTTCTAATTTTTTCAATTCGCTAGTAACGGTCTTAAACACTTGATGCCTATGTTTCTTTCTAGGAAATAACAAAATTATATATGTATATCACGAAGATTATCACTAACAGATTAACAAAAGAACTGGATGCATAACAACCAACAGAACAGGCTGGTTTCCGTAAAGACTTCAGACTCATCTCCTGACCACGAGAATTCAAATTTTATTAAATTTACATCGTGCGTTTGTAGATTACGAAAAGGCTTTTAATACTATAGAACAGTAAGCAGTAGAGCAAGCTGTAAACAACAGCAGAATAGATTTCAGGTACAGTATATACAGGAAAGCAACAATGAGAATAAGACTAGCTGAACCAACGAATCCCATACACATTAATCGAGGTGTAAGACAAGGGAATGTAATATTCCCAAAACTACTTACCTTGGCGCTTGAAGATGTTTTCCAAACATTAGACCAGACCAAATTAAGAGTGAACGTAAATGGAAAAGGATTGAACCACCTAAGGTTCGCAGACGACGTTGTTCTAATTGGAAACTCATCTCAAGAAATACAAAGTATGATCAAACAGTTGGCAGAGGCTTTTGATAAAGTAGGTTTAAAGATGAACATGAAAAAGACCAAAATAATGACAAAAACAGCCGGAATTACAAACATACAGGTAAACAACTGTGCCTTAAAAGATGTGGATGTTTACGTATACCTGAGGCAAATCATGAGGCGAATAAAAATATCCAAACTGCTGAAGTAACAAGACAAACGCGATTAGTATGGGTAGGATTTGAAGAGTTAGCATGGGTGCTGAATAATTACTAACTACACCAATATCTTAATAGCAGGGTTTTCATTCAGTACATACTCCCAAAACTTACATATGGTTGACAAACTTGAACTTTCACCAAGAGAAACATAGAGAAAATAGAAGAAACGCAAGTAGCAATGGAAAGGATCATGCTGGGAGTAAAATTGAAGGACAAAACAAAAAACACATGGATCCGAAAGAAAAAAAAAGTTAAGGATGTTACACAAAACGTTTCTAGACTTCAATGAAGTTTTTCAAGCCTTATAGCAAGATAACAAAGCGCCAGATTGAACAGTGTGATTCAGCAATAGAGGCCGTGGTTAGGACGTAAAACACAAAGACAGCCACAAAAGAAATGAGAAGACAACTTGAAAAGATCAAGCACACTGGAAAAAGCAGCGTAAAATAGGAAAAAATGAAAGGAAGAGGGAGAGGCCTATGTCCAAAGATGGATGAAAGGGGGCTAAAGAAGAAGAAGAAGAAAGAAGAATTTTTTCAATATTTCAAGAACAAGGTGAGATAACAGGATGGAATTCTTTACTGCTTGTTACTCCAGTGTTACTCTAACTTTGTTCTTGAGATATTGGAAAAACTAGAAATTTTAAATTCAACTTTGACATCCTGCATCTTATAAATGGTAGACTTTAAGATTGCGTTATTTTGATCTTGGGGATCTCGGGCAGTTCTATGTCTATGGTGTTTTTTGGAACACCCTGTATAATTAATAAATGGACTACTTTTAGTTCAATTTAAAACAATAGTCCATAAAATCCTCTTTCTGTTGAAATCTTGCTATTTTTGGTGACTATTACTTAATCTATCCAACACTTCCATTTTTAATCTAATAATTTAAGCTCTTCAATTATATTGTAAATATCTCCTTCAAGGGTTTTTTTACAAAAATGTCCTTGGTGATTTTAGAACTGGAATAATTCTTTCTTATGGTTATGTTCCAAACTTTTCTCTGTTAAATTAGATTTATTTATCGGATTCTGGTTACTGTCTATTGGTTTCGCGATAAACTATTAAAATAATTTTAAAAAACTTTAAATAATTTAGAACTACTAAATACATGTCCTTATGACTGTACACATTTTGAAAATTTTCATTTTGGTAATAAATAGTATAGGTTTTGCTGAAAATGGGCTTCGCATAAATCATTTGTAATGTGAGAATTTCCAATATAAATTCCAGAAGTAACGGAATTGCTATTTTTAAGAGAATCATGCTAAACACCGCACTCCGTACAGCTCCATATGCGGCGTTACTTCTAACTCTGTTAATATTATACTTAATCAAAAACGGTTTGTGGTATTCAATGGCAAGTAATTTTCTTTATACCGAAAGTTATTAATAAACAACGCATTAAAAACAATTTCTTTTTCTTATCGAAAAAAAATTTTTTTAAATTTAATCTTGAACTTCCTGTAAAGAAATAATAAATATAGAAATAATTGCATTTGAAAAAAATTTATAAAACAAAAAATGCGATCAGGAAACGAAAATCCAATTTTTAATTCAGAAGTGCTGTATAGTGCTGCTTCTAGCGCCCAGCTCTAAATTACAATGTATTCGGGGGCGATGGCAACGTTGTCACCCCCTAAGCGTAGCGGTATCAGAAAACAAACATAAATGCAAGCTATTTAGCTTGCTATTCTGTGCTATTTAGTTCAGCAAGTGATTTGCTGTGCATTTTATGAGTTTTTTCTGTGTAGTGCTTTATATATTTATTTAAATAACATTTATATTATTATGTGAGTTTTTCTATACAACGATTTACTTATGTAGGTACTTTAAACGGTACCTGTAGTACGGAAAGCCGAACCCGAATATCAGGGTTAATTTTATATGTATAAAACAAGATTGTAAGCCATTCTGAATAAAATAAGAGCGGACGGAAACAAAATAAGCAAATTAAAAAAGTTTATTATTAGTGTCGGTATATATATATATATATATATATATATATATAATGTGATTTATTATGTTCACAAAGTTTTTTTATTGCTTAAGACATTTGGATGCCTAATTATTATGACATTACGTATTTCCATATGAGCAAATTGCAAAACGTGCGCGTTCGAGTACTAAGCTGCATCTTCTTCGATATCGGAAACAATAATTCAAACCGTAGCGTAAGGTAGCGTCTCGAATAACTTGCAGTATCCTCAAGAATTGCGAAAGGAACGTCGATGGTTTCGTAGTAGTAAATGTACATTTTGCAAATATTCAACAAATGCAAATTCTCAATTGGCTCACAGTTCCTAGACTTGTTAGCATGGGAGGGGACGGCATAAATGTTGTTGAAAATGCAAAAAGGACAACAAAAGATATGCGATTTTTGGTTCTAATCTATACAATCTGTTACAGATTTTTTTTTAATTTGCGGTACGGCTTTCCGTACTCCCTTTTTCAAACGTTTAAGTGAAATTAACGTGCAATTTTTGTTCCCACAGATAACCTGCCTATATTATTTGATAAACTTTGTATAGTGTTTCAATTCAAAAGACATAAAAGTGTAATTACAATGGGGAATTATACTAGAAAAGAAAAAGAAACAAATGGACGAACTAGAACGTTATCTGGAAAAAGGAAAAGCCGTAGGAATGCGGCACTCAAAGTACAGTAAGTTTTAAGCAATGAATATTTTTAAATTTTATTAACAATAAACGCAGAAATTCAGATATCTTCAGGAATGTACCGGCACTAATTATCAATAAAACCCTGCGTGTTTTAGGGAAAGAAAAAAGAAATGCATTCGCCCGACATCCAGTCATTCTCACCTTGACAAAAACGAACAACCTAATTCGTTTGGAAAGGCAGAATCAACGGTTGCAAATGGAATCGCTTCACCAGGTTGTAGTACGTGGAATGATGTAGATTTCGGCGTTGGTAACCATAATATAGATGAAAATCCTCCAGACCGTATTCAAACAACCCCAGATCGACACATTTTAAATGATAGCGTAGAAAACACAACAGAAACAGTGTTAATTACTGGCCGAAGACTATTTGATGTTGGCTATTTATTTGAGCAATTGCTGGCTAGTGGGAAACATGCTCCATTTGACTGTGACATTACAAATATGTATGTAGTAAAAGAGCTTAGTAAAGGCTTGCAAAGTTCGTTCGAGCTAAAATGTAAGATGTGCGGTATTACTACTACATTACTGACTGAAAATCCTGAAGAAGAAGGTATATTAAATATAAATTTAGCTGTTACCTTAGCTTGTGTTTCTACTGGTGTGGGGTACGCACAATTGGACGAACTAGCAGCGGCGATAAATATGCCCAATATGAGCGACAAAACTTACTGCAGTTACCACGAACAGGTATCAGATATTATTTGCCAGACAGCGTGGGTAACAATTGAGGAAGCAGGAAAGGAAGAAGCTAGATTAGCGAGGGACCTAGGTGAAGTGGACAAAGATCAGATACCAAACATCACCGTTATTACGGATGGGGCATGGTCCAAGAGATCTTATAACGTCAATTACGACGCAGCTTCTGGAGTTGCTGGTATTATAGGGTTCAGGACAGGCAAGCTGCTTTATTTGGGTATAAAAAATAAGTATTGTTGCGTCTGTGCTCGTTCAAAATCAAAAAATGTAGACCCACCGGAACACACATGTTTTAAAAAACTGGCACGGAACTTCAACTGGTATGGAGACAGCTATCATAGCAGAAGGTTTTCAGCGAAGTCTGGAAATGCATGGTATTAAATATTCACGAATGGTTGCTGACGGAGATAGTTCTGTATACAAAAAGCTTTGTCAACTAAAACCATACGGTAATCAGCTGATTGAAAAGGTGGAGTGTCGTAATCACCTTTTGCGAAACTTTTCTTCTAAACTACGCGAAATAACGAATCGTAAGCGAAGTAATTCTAAAAATGCTCCGGTATCACCATTTTTACGAAAACTGGTAGAAACCAATGCACGTCGCCTTAGAACAGCAATCACAATGGCTACGCGATTTCGCATACAACAAGACAACACAATGACCGAGAAAATTCAGTTACTGAGTGGTGACATAATCAATGCTCCATCGCACGTATTTGGTGAACATGCTAAATGTTCAGCAATACAATATTTCAAATGCGAAAAAAAAGATAACGAACGCGATTATGTTCCGGAAATGATTGCATGTGGGTTGTATGATGATATTCAGGTCTGTTTACATAGACTTGTAAATAATGTTGGCAGTTTGCTGTTAAATATGGACAACAACTTAGCCGAACATTATAACAGCGTTGTTTGCAAGTTTGTTGGTGGAAAACGTGTGAATTTTTCATTGAGGGGCTCATATAAAACCAGATGTGAAGCGGCTGCACTATCCTTTAATTCGCAAGGACAATATTATAGAACCATTCACAGGGCTATTACTAACCGAACCCCTAAAAAATATACCAAACGCTATATCAGTAAAGTTCTGCAAACTCGTGCCAAATGGAATAGGAGGAAATTGTTTGATGTCCCTACTAGGAAAAAAAACTGTTGCCCTGCCGGATTTCGATTACGGTCCAGAAGCAAATCACCCAGTAGCCGATATGGACCCTGACGACTATCGCGTAAGAAAAGAGGAGTTCTTAAAAAGCCTGAAGAAGACACAAGAAGAAATAATACACTTAGAAAAGGTTACTAGAGGTCAAAGTCAAATACAACAGTGGAAACAGGAACGATCCGTAAGAATTAGTGCTTCCAACTTCGGACGAGTATGTAAGATGCGTTTATCAACCCCTTGTACAAATATGGTGAAGACCATAGTAGACAATAAATTTAAAGGAAACGACTATACACAATATGGACTCGACAGCGAACCCTTTGCAAAGAAAGATTTCCAAGACCGTTTCAAGATAGAAATACAAGATTCTGGTCTCTTCATAGATGAAGAAAATTTCTGCTTGTGCGCAAGCCCTGATGGATTAATTGGCGACGATGGCATAATAGAAATCAAATGCCCATCATTGTCAGCACAACTAGATCCAAAAGTAGCTATTGCTGAAAATAAATTAAAGTTTGCTACCCTTACCGATAATAAGTTAGTGTTAAAACGGAACCACAATTATTATTTTCAAGTTCAGGGTCAACTAGCTATTACAGGAAGAAATATCTGTTACTTTGTGGTTTGGAGTAAACATGGCATGCTTGTGGAGAAAATATACAGAGATCGTGTATTTTGGGAAGAGAAAATGTTGCCAACGTTAACAAAATTTTTTTTTGTATGTCTTGTACCGGAACTGGTAGATTCGCGGCTCGCAAGGGGCCTGGAAATTAGAAATCCACCAAGAGATTGATTGGGGAATTTTAAATTATTGAAAACTTGCAAAGGTATCAGCAGGCACCATGAAAATGAGAATATGAATCAGTTAGAAAATCATTAAATAAACTAAGATCGTTCTATATTAATATCATAAGTAATCATAATAATTTTTATAATTAAGTCGTTTTAAGTACATATGTATATTTAGTTTTTATGTAAAATATTGTTGCATCGTAAATCACTAAAGGGAGCATGAAAACAAGACTAATTTATTTTTAGAGTTATAATTTTTATTTTGTTCGTATATATACACACTACGTATGTATAGGTATGTACGTATGTACATTATAAGTTGCTTTTGGATATTGCCTCTATATACTAATCTAAAAATCTCAAATTCAGTCCAAATTAGTTATGTTATAGTTTTGTAACGAATATAATTGAGTAGCTTGCTTATCATTCAAGTAATTAAATATTTTTTAATTTTTCTTTTTCTTTTTTATTTTAATCTTTAGAACCACTTGTGTAATAAATACTATGATTTTTCTTTCTAGACTATATTTAATAAGCAGTTGCACGAATTCGAATTCAAGCTGTGCGGCGATGTCATATCGCACCAGCGCATTTTTAAAGTCCGACAAGCTGTGGCGATTTCAATGTACTCTCTTGTAAGATGACCGACGGGGACGGAAGATGCTATACTTACGCGTTGTAGTTCAACGCTACAACTAGGGTAGTGCTGTAGAATGGAAACGTAAGGGGCTTGTTTATTTACGTTTGAAAAAGTCACGTGTTACGGAGTGCTCTTACAGCTGTTATATGCACTTTTCGTAACTGATAAAAACGATTGTTATTTATAAAAATATAATTTTGTTTTAAAATTAGTCAGATGAAAAACACAATGCTGCTAGTGACAATGATATACAAGCAGTATAAATTAACTTATGATTCGGGAATTATTAATTTAATTTCAGATTAATTTTGTTGAGGTAAATAAACGTTACGAGCAGAATTTAATTTATTGTTTTTTATTTATTGTGTACTGCAGAAGATGTTTTGCCAACGTTTATTTACAGTTAAATGACATTGTATGTATACTTTAAACAAGTATTAGTATAACAATAGTTAGATTAATTGTCATTTAAACAATATGACGTAAATACTGTACACAATGTCCATATAATCACTCTGTACTTGAATGTTGAAAAATATTAGACGACACGTGCTCATGAATATCTTTATAATAATTCTTTCGTAAGATTGCACAATGATGAGAAATTGCAGTCTTACAGTTCGGATAAAAAAATATAAGAAAATTTAATGAAACCTAAACCTCGAAAGATTGAATCATTTTACAGCTTATAAAAACGATCAAACAACTAGGTATTTCATGTAAATTGGGTTGCCGGATTTTTCTTACATCTAACTAGGACAACTCCTTTTAAAGTATGAAAATCTAGGATATGACATTTGCCTCAAGGTTTTATCTAAAATCATCTCCAAAACAAATATGGGAAGGTCCTCCTGGGGTTCCAAGCCCAACAACAACGAATGTAAAAAACTTTTCTTGTTCAGAGTACTTGAAAAACTACAGCGGACTTCTCCGGATCAAAACCTATAGAATATCTCTAATAAGTTGACTTTGCTTTTAATGATTCTCTAATAAACTAAAACATTTATGAGATCAACCTGACAATTCTTTTGCTATCTTTACAAGAAAACAAAAAGCAGAAAAATTGCTGATAGTAAGAACAGAATTTGAAATATAACGTTACTTTCTTGATTATGAGTCTTTTAAGTCTTTTTAAAGCGACGGTTATGACACAATTAAAAGATACCCAAAGTGAATACTGTTGCAATATCAATAAAAGGGGTTGTCACAGTATGTCAGTTATACGATAGCTTCTAAAACAATTTTTATCATACTGCTACGTACGAACTGGCATGGCGTGGCAACCAAGTCATTAGCTTTTTACTATCATAACGTACTTTGTAGAGGAAAAAATTAATTTCATAAATAAAACTGCTAGAGTGCAGTAGAAAATTAGATTTGATATGATTGCACAGGTTGGATCAAGAAAACTGCAGAGTAGATGGTTAGCTGAAATTATAAAAAATAATATGCGTTACTATCACGAAGATTAGAAGCCATTAAAACTCAAAGGTTATTTCTAACAATCAATTCTTCTTAGAAGATGTCGGGTAGATGATTTCAAGATTGCGCTGTTGGATCTAACATTATTGGAAGATGGGCTCAAAAATCTGCCCAAAGGATTGGTATCGGGCATCATATAAAAACTACAACTATTTAAATGAGGCATCCGCAATTTTTAAATTAGTTAACACCGAAATTGGAAAACAGCAAATAACAAAAGTAACAGGATACAGTACACTCAGCTTATTGAAACCACTTGTTTTCAGTTAGACAGTGAACATCATGGGAGCTTATTAGAGGCAATGCAAACTATTACATTTACTAATCTTTCAAGCTTAAAACTATAAACACATTTATTTGAAGAATGACAAGCTTTAGCTAAATTAGAAAAAAGTTGAGCAATTTTATGAGCAATGCTGTAGTATTAAAGTAACACTTAGAGTATCTTTTTCAAATTTAATTTAATGTGTATCACTATCTTGTTGAGCCATTAGAATAACCCTTTTAATTTATACAAAATTAAAAAAATAAAACAGTACATCATATTTTAGAATGTTCTTACAACTTAAAAACGTACTATATAGTATAATTTTAGAAAGTAGAAAAATTTGTTGTGTCATCTTTAAAAATATTAAAGACAAATTAAATTTAAACACTATTTCTCCATGTGATTACTATTGTAATTATTATCTGCTTATTCTTTTTTTTCTTTTATTTGTCCTTTACTATAATGCACAATTATTTCAAATCATCTAGAAAGATTTATTAACATAGAGATTAAATGTAATCTACAATAATCACCATTTTGCCATATATAATAGCATAACCCACACAGTTCATTACAAAGAAGTCTTTAAATCTGAAGTGAATTTAACTAAAACTAACCACCAGTTTATTAAAAACATGAATATTATAGAAACTTTAGTGAATATTGCTGAACAAGAAGGTGTTATCGATTGCATCGTGGATAATTTCAAAGCTGGAGATGGCCAGGGATATTTAGGAAACATAAAATTTGTTCATTTAAGTGGAAAAACTAAATGTGGAAAAGAAAAACAACTAAACTTTGTAATTAAAACTGCCGCGACGAATGATACATTGCGAGAAACTATAGTTATTAAAGTTTTCGAAAGAGAAATTCAAATGTACAAGTCGGTGCTTCCAGCATTGAATAACTTTGTAGAAGAGAAAGGTATTGGAAATTTATTTTCAAGTGCCCCTAAATGTTACCATGCATCTGAAAACACTGTACCTGAAATGCTGGTTTTGGAAGATTTAATTCAAAGTGGATATACTAGTTGGAATCGTAGATTGACGATGGACGATAAACACGTACGGATAGTCCTACAAGGATACGCGCAATTTCACGCAGTGTCTTTTGCCGTACAGGATCAAAATCCATTACAATTTGAAGAGCTCACGGAAAACCTTGATAATATTTTTGATAAAGTTATGAAAAGTTCCGGCGTTTTCCAAGCTTTTATTAGAAAAAGCAAATTGGCATTAAAATCGCTAGATCCAAACAGTAAAACGTTTACTAGATACAAACAGTTTTTATGTGGAGTGGAACAAAAATACAGCGATTTAATTGCTACCTGTAATAAATATAATGTGATACTTCACGGAGATAGTTGGTGTAACAACATTTTTTTTAAGTATAATAAGGTAAGAATACAAATTTATTTATATACTTTTTGTTAACGGTTTCATACTTTTTAGGATTCTAATAACCCAAATGAACCAGCTGATATGCGTTTGCTTGATTTCCAATTCTCAAGACTAGGATCTCCCGTTTCTGACCTTGCATATTTCTTGTATGGTTGTACTTCCAAAGAGATTCTAGATAAAATGAACATTTACAAACATCTTTACTATGATACTTTATGTAAACATATAGAACTATTGGGATCAAAACCAGGTAATGTTTATCCTCCTTCTGTATTTGAAGAACATTGGAGAACGTACTCTAAATTTGGATTAATAGCGAGTGCATTACTTGTGTTTGCACTGCTAAGCGAAAAGGATGAAATTCTCGATATGGTTGATGTAGCTGAAGCTGGACAGGAAATCGGTACCGTGTTTGATTATGAAATTGCAAATATAAATGAATTCAATACTAGGATGAGACATATAATAGAACATTTTGTTGAAAACAACCTAATCTAATGTACAATATATGAATTATAACTTATATAGTTTAAGAGATTATATGAATAACAAAGTGTATTAAGTAACAGAAGTAGTTTTTAACATGGGAAACAAGTCTGGCTTAATTAAACGTTTAAAGAAAGTCATGTTTTGGTTTTACTTTATGTTAAACCTTCTAAGGCAGGAAATAAAAAGTACTCATAGCCAAATGTATTGTTTTCAAACTCTTACAGTTACCTTTAGCATTTCTAGACATAAAACAGGCGTACAATTTAATCTCAAGAATAAAAATGTAGGAGGCAATGAAAAAGCTGGAAATAACTGATGACGATTGGGACAATTAAAAACCTATAATAAAAACAACATTCTGTTTGTGAAAATAGAACAAAAGGATCAGCTGTAGCTTCAAGACATCCAAAGCACTACTTCAGGAATGCTCAACAACGCGTAGCCCAAAAAGGTTTATATACAAAAGGACAACGTAGTATGTCTACGTTATTAAAAGATACGAACTAATCATTCTCCAAAAGCAGCTACCCGTTTCAAAAAGGCATTTTACTCTTCAAATTTACATCGACAAAACTGAAAGAAGAAATAAATGGAGACATAAGTAAACGATCATACACTGCCGTTGAAAAAACTGCAGGTAATAAAGATTTTCTTATTCAAGTAAGGAAAGGACGTTACCTAGATAATATTAAAATAACTAAAGTGTCTACCAAAATTGATTAAGTAAAACAACGTCATTCGTAAAATATGTACGTATAGTTTAATCAGAAGCAGTAACAGAGGTAGAGGATTTAACTAACTTAAAATTTATTTTTATTTATATTTAAATTGCTCTTTTGTGGAACTATTTAGAGCTGGAGTGTCGAAAATAAGAATTACTGTTATGATCGCCAACCTTCGACAGGAGAATGCACCCTAAGAAGATATTTGAATGGGAATGTGACGGACGTGCTGGTTTAGTTCATATAAACAGAGTTTTAGTTCGAGTTTGGTACAGATCAGGCAATGTTCGTCACGTTACTAGTGCCTCTTCAATCATCTGACGATAAACAACAAGTAAAACCTCTACTGTGGTAAATTGAAATTACCAAGGTAGGCAATGATATCGAAAACCAATAACAATACAAATTGAAGAAAAGATGTGCATGTACAACCAAATCTAATTTTATGCATGATGTTTGGCAATCACTTAAAAATTCGCACTTTTGAATTCTTACTAAAAATCTTATATCGTCTGGAAATACAAACATGGCAAATTAGAAGCGAAGAAGATAAATAATAACATTTTAAAAGAAAATAACATATCTAGAGCTAATTTCGAAAAAAATGTGGGGCTTGTAGTAGACACAGTAAAACCGTAATATGGGACAACTAATGACCGTAGATGGCGCCTAAGTTACTTCATGCTTCTAATGTGAATTAAGTGATTGTATACAGTATGTCCCCGAATTGAGTTTACAAGAGGAATAGCTTTTTTATTATTGGTCTTAAGACAAAATATCACTTGGGTTTTATAACCTTAAGTAGCAGAATTTACCCCGAACAAGTCAAAGGTTTACTGTGTGACAATAACAAGAGTATCGACTAGTTCAAAATAAATTCTACTACCTGAGATTGTAAGACTCAAGTGCTATCCCATAATTGATCAAAAGCGCGTATTATAAAGTAATTCATCGTAGTTTGAACTGTAGGAACTGTTTTAAAAAATGTAAATAAATATCTTGAAGAAGTTTATGGAAGAATAGTACAGTAATATCAAATACATTTTTTACGATGTATGGCGACGATCTATCTTTGATAATATCTAGTGTATCTTACATTGAGCTAGAAACAAAATGTAATGATATTTTAAAAAAATACGCCTATGGTTCAACCAAAACACAGGTGATACGATTTTACAACAGAAAAAAGAACCGACGTTTTTTGTCAACGCATGTAAATGATTCTCCTATTAAAACTAGAGAAGATGGTATAGTTTTCTAGGTCTTAAATTGGATAAACATTTAAATTGAAAATCTTATCGTGAGCTCATTTGCTTATGCTATCTACACGTACCAAAAGTAATGTAAATAAACCACTCAACAATTGAAGTGGCCCACCAAAAGAACGACAGAAACCACAGGTAGTTATGAAAAATGATTCTGGATAATTTTGATATTGTTTTTATATACAGGGTGTTTTGTTCGCCGCCGTATATCCGAAAAGGGGTGGTAGGAGACATGATTTGGAACTTATCTAACCTAATATACGATTATACAAAGTGTCACGGTTTTTGAGATATTGTCATTTTTCATAATTTCACCCAATTGGACGTTTTTCTCCACTTAAATGTATACACAGCACTACTGGAAACTTTTAATTTGAAGGTAATGATAATTTTATAATCTTCCATAACTACTCTATCGATTTTAGTCATTTACATCCACTCCTACAAGTGATTAAACAAATTAAACCCGAAGAAAGTTAAAAAAATCATGACTCTAAAATTCAACTTTTACTTCATAAGGCTATAAAAGAGAAAAATTCAATGGGTAATTATGTTCAATCAGTTTTTAAACATTCTTGTTCTTTACCCTTTAAAATGACATATCACACTTTTAACCACCTGTAGATTCTTAGGACTAACAGGCAACTTGAATACAAAGCAAATACTTGATAACACGTTATTGGTTGTATGTTTGGCTTCATAACCATTGGTGGTGTTGATCTTTGCATTTTCAACCGTTAATTTTGTGATTTTTGCCTGTTACAGGTCCGTATCAGTTTGCGTTGAACTCCACGTTTTATTACAAGCGTTTAATTGGACTATTAAAAAGCATTAAATCTACATTGAATTAAACTTGTTTGATTGGACTGTTAAATAGTGATGGTGCCCAGACATAATAACCCGAGGGTGTCAAATACAGTTTCTTGCACGAAACGAGACATTTCCTGAGGTGCCTCAAACGCTATCCACACATCTCTGATAATTACGTTTGTAACTTTGACGGTGTTTTTTT
>VTPC01000730.1:0-37137 GCA_011009095.1 Ignelater luminosus | reverse complement strand
ATTTCCCTTTCAAGCGATGATAATCATCATAACTTCACAATTTCTTGAACGTTTTCGACAATTTTTAGTACGGCCAGTAAATTTTACGATTTCAAAGGAATTATAAACAGAAGTTTACTAATACATTAGATATTGCTTTCGACTTACATATATTTAAAGAATTGAATAGCAATATTAGAATTATGGTAAAAAATTGCTAGGTAGAGATATAGATAGTTACAATTATCTAATTCTGGTCACAAACCTGCTTCGGAACTTTTACCAGAGTTCATTCCTGCTTAGATTTCTGCTGGCAGCTATTTTCCACTACATCTACTACGGAACCTCAAAATCCACTATTATCAGCAAGTTATTCTTCGACACGTACTGGAGCTGTAGACATTACAGTGTTTTGCTGAGAACGGTTTTACGCTGCAGCAAGATTGATCGTCGATACATTCATTTTGAAAGATCATGAAGTTAGGTAAAGAACTTTTTGTTTCTAAGACAGAGATGTTTAGCATTCAAATTTTCGTGAGCTACTTTCCAGCTCTTTTGAAGCTAAAAGGGGGAATTTTGTGCATTGGTTGTATTTTTAAATTTTGTTAGTATTGTACTATTAGAGATTTTTCTGAATTAGTATGTTCTGTAGCGCAATGTTAAATTCTTTCCTGAACTCTATGATTCAGATGATTTTATCATGTTCAATATTAATTGTACCAAACATCTGTTAAATGTCTTTACCGTTGTCGATACAGTTCTCAACTTTTTAGAATTGTCGTTTATCTTCTTTTTCATACAATAATTATTTTTCAATTTTGCTTTTAAAAAAATACAGGAAACAAGCACATTGTTATTGTGGAATTGCATGAGACTCAGATGAAAACAGCCAAGATCAACAATTTTCGACGCCGAAAAATATTCCACGGACTTTAAAACCATATTAAACCGTTCTCAAGGTGAACGTGAAACTTTCCAGTTGAAACAGAAAACACGGAGAAAGTATTAAGCACAACTCAGAAAAACGTTCACTGCAAAACGTGACAAACTAAAACCAAACTCGGCAAAATGATAGTCAAGAAATACACAGCAGAATAGATCATTTTCAGTTTCCCACTCGCGAAATAAATAATTGCTGGATCTGGTTGGTGGTGGTTGTATCCAGCAAATGTTTTATACAGACGAAGAGATCTTTACCTTTGAGAGTCCGCACATCAAGGGTCTAAAATGTTTGTGACTGAAACAATTTTGCTCACTGCTATTTTCTACCCTCTGTTAAGATCTATTCGAGCATCTGCGCAGCAGGTTCTGGTGTTTATTGAACGTCAACCTAGAAATAAACGCAGTTTGTTATCAACAAGTCATTTTTCAGGACAAGCCAGAACTGTAGGTTTTAGAAGAATTTGGTGAGGACGAATTTAATTACGCTGTAAACAGAACGAGGCACTGGAGCATTTATGTCCAATAAACTTTTTTGTCTGATGAATTCTTATGCTGAAAATCTCAGGTGCTTGTTTCAACTTCGTGCCAAAACTTAAAATGTCGTTACAATAAGTTGAGCATAAATATGCGTCGACAAAAACGCAACTATAATTGGAAATTGTCGAAAACGAGCTTGTAATGCAGATCTTTAAATTTATATGGCAGGTTTGAAAATGGTTGTGCTGTTTAACTAGTAATTGCAAGTGTAATTTAGTAAAGACAGAAACCAAGTTTCGACTTTCGTTTCACTATAACTAATGAAGCTTCTTTAAAAATTTAAAGACGAATAGCCCTATCTGATCTTTACAGGAAGAATAAGGACACAATCGGTAGCCATAGCAGTTAGACAGTAGTTAAATTTGATGAAGAAAGCAAAAACTGACCCAACATTTTTACGTGTACGACTAGAAATTCTGCAGGTCGCTGAACAACATCGTGATATGAACTACTTCATTGATTTCTATCAATCTATCCAATCATAATTAAATATCTATGCTAATCTTAATACTAACCAATGGACCTTAGGCTTGTTATATTTTGAAAGCATCAAATTACCTTGGAGTATTGGAGTATTTGCCTAAACCAAATCAGATTTTATTTTCTCGTCTTAAAAAGTGTTTTGAACTGATTTTACATTTCTCTTGGTGTACTAAAAGAAAACACATTCTGCCTGTAACTACCGCTTCATAGAAAAGTCAATTTTTAAATTAAAATTAGTAGAAACGTTTTTGTTCTTTAGGGTCCCAAAGAAGTTTGACTCTTATCACATGGTTGTAATTTCTTCTTTCTTACATTCTGAATGTATCTTTTCTAGCGTTAAAGTAATCAGAAATATTCTGGAGTAAGAATTGTATATCATCCCAGATGCACGAGTTGATAGTTTGCATCCTTCCACAATTAGAAAACAAATAAAACAAGGGCCAATTTATTCATAAAAACGTAATGACAACCGTGACTGATTAATGTATTAGTTGTTTTTTATTGCAATGGATGATAAGGTCTGTTTTTCACTCTGGGCCGTCGAACTTCAGGGGCTCCGATTTCTTGCTAGCCGTCATGTTCTTGCAAATTCTCATGTTTTTGGAGACTTCCTAATTTAGCTAAGCATTTAAATCTTTGCGGGTTCTTGAATTCTTGTGGACTGGCAGACTATAGGTTCCACAGGTTTCTATATAGCTCTGAGCTTTTTTTGGATTTTTTTATATCCTTTACATCTCTATAAAAAAACCTGGATTCAGCTAGCTCGGCTGATAGAACCCCGTAAGGGCTCTATCCCAGGATTACGGGGGAAAACTGGTCAACGGCCTCAGAAAATAGGAAAACATCGAAAACAAAACTCCTGGTTCTCCAGGTTGGGGGTTAGAACATAGGGCCAGCTACCTTATTCTTGCAAAACAAATAAAACCGCTAAAGATCTTAATAATTCGCCTCGGAATTCTGATGGATCAAATAGAAGAGAACGCAAACAAAAAAGGACTATGAGTTATGCTACATTGAACATCCAAGGAATTGAAACTAAATACGATGGGGTCTTTAACAAATTACAACGACTAAAAATAGGTATTGGAGTATTAACATAGATAAAGAAAAAAGTCAAGGCAGTAGAATTAAGGGAGACTTTATACATTTATATAGTGGTGTGGATAAAAGTAAACGAGCAAAAAGTGGTGTCTCTATTGTCATGCATAAGAAATGGCAATGGCAAATCGGTAGTTGGAATGAAATAAGTGAGAGGATTATAACAGCTGAAACGAAACTATTATATGGTAAAGAAATAGTAATAATTGGAATGTACACGCCAATAAACTCGGCAGCGATACAAGAAAAAGATTTTATGGAAGAATTGACAAATGTATTAAATAAAATACAGGATAGAAAAGAGATTATTATGATGGGAGACTCCAATGGCAGAATAGGACAAAATAAAGATAGCGATATAGTAGGAACTTTTGGAAAAGACGAAACTAATGATAATGGAAATGGGTTGATTGATTTATGCGACCAATTCTCCTGAAAGTATTAAACGGCTTCTTTCAACACGAAAGTGTACACAAATTTACATACGTACAAAGTACTCGAGGTGTCAAATCAATAATCGATTATGTCATTATAAGACAACAATCAAATTTAAAAGCTATTGATATTAGGGTACAAAGAGGAGCAGAATGCTTATCAAACCATTTTATAATGAGGGCAAAGATATACTTTAAATATAATCTGCAAAACAACCCATGGGAAATGGAGAGAAAAGCCGGGACAATACAATACAACACAGATAAACTACATGACAAACCTACGCAGTTCCTATACAAGTTAAGAGCTGCAAATTACATACAAGACATAAATCAAGAAGGTGACTCAGAAATCCTATATAAAAAATTAAAGGAGTGTCATTTCCGGACAGCAAAGGAAGCACTGGGAGAGTAAGAAAAACAAACAAAACAAAAAGAAAGACAGTAATGGAATAATCAAATAGAACCGTTGGTGGAGGAAAGGAAAAAATCATATGAGAAATGGCTGGTTACACAAAATAGAGAAGATAGAAGAGAGTACATGAGATATAACAGAGAGGCGAAAAAAAAGTCACAAAATTGAACAATGAAACATGGGAAAATAAATGTGCAGATATTGAACAATTGTTAGGAAGCACCAGATCCAATGAAGTATAAAAAATATTAAAGAACCAAAGAACAAATAAAAAACAAGCAATACTACCAATAAGATTAGAAACATGGAAAGCATATTGTGAAAAATTGTTGAACGAAGATCGAGAAGAGTATACAAAAATAAATTATAATTTATTGAATGCTGAAAACGAAAACTGTGCAGAAATCAGTACGGAAGAAATCAAGATAGCACTTAAAAATATGAAGAATAGACGGTCACCAGGTCTTGGAAGTTGTCCGATAGAACTGGTCAAATATACTCTAACTAGTGCTATAGAAATAATACAGAATATATTCAATAAATGCTTACAAGATGACGAAATTCCGCAAAAAATGGAAAATGGCAATTCAAAAAAGGAAATAAATCAGAATGTAGCAATTACAGGGGTATTAGTGTAACCTGTTTTATTGAAAGGCTGTATGGACGAATTTTAAAAAGAAGAATAGAAAAAGAAACAGAAGAAGTAGAAGACCAAAGCGGGTTTAGAGCAGGAAGGTCCTGCATTGGCAGTGTTTTCACGATAGCACAGTTAATAGAGAAGTCAATAGAGCACAACAGAGAAGTACACCTTGTGTTCATAGACATAAAAAAAGCTTAATAATAAGGGATTAAAACAAAGCTATTCACTATCCCTTACTCTATTTAAATTGTATCTGCAATCAGCACTAAAAGGATAGAAAATAAATGCAACCAAATGGGGATGCCAAATGAAGACAACATATTATACAACTTGCTGTTTGCAGATGATCAAGTGATACTGGAGGGGGATCACGAGGGTGCAGAGTATATGCTGCGGAAATTAATAGACGAATATACGAAGTGGGGGTTAGAGTTAAACTTGGATAAGGCCAAATATATGACAATTGGTGCAGAAGACAATGACATAGTTACACTGAAAGGAATGGTAAAACACTGCTCAGAATACAAGTACCTAGGAATCATTATAACAAAGGAAGGAACCAGAAACAAAGAAATACAAAATAAAATCGGACAAGAGATAAGAGCAATACATTTGTTAAATTCAATGCTATGGAGTAATAAAATAAAAAAAGAAACAAAAAACATATTTAAAGCTATAACAGAAAGTGTTACTACATACGGAGCAGAGGTATGGGTGCTAGACGAAAAAAATGGAAAACAGACTCAAAGCGTTGGAGATGGATTTTTGGAGAAGGAGCTGCGGAGTATCAAAGATGGGCAGAATAAGAAATGAAGTAATTAGAAAAAGGATGAACGTACAGCACACCCTGCTAGATATAGTGAACACCAAACAGCTGTTATGGTATGGGCATGTCAGAAAAATGGAAGAATAAAGATGGCCATTACAAATGTATGAATGGACCCCACATACAAGGAGAAGAAAAGGAAGACCCAGAGTAAAGTGAAAAATAAAAATAGAGAAGTCAATGGAGACCAGAAACTTAGAAGACGGTCTTCCAATCAGGTTCCTGATACCCTGATATTCCCCCACTTTGGTTATTACTGTACTGATAAGAGCGATAAATCCGTAAGAAGGTAATTGGCCTTCACGTGCAGACATAAAGTAAAAGAAAGAATTTTAAAAAGCGTTTTTAGCCCCAGAAGACTAACAACTTTTACAGGAATCAAAAAACTCCGAATACTAAGGGGATCCTGGAGGAATGTATGATGACGAATGAAAGATGTAGATCCGTTCACTGTTAACTGCATAGTCTTTCAGTGTTGTTTTGTGTCTTCCTTTACTGTTTACCTAATCCAAGATTAGTGACAAAGTTTGCAAACCAAGGTAAAGAGCACTATATGCAGGGTGATTGAGAAATAGTGGATAAACTTGAGTTCCTGGACGTATTTTTTGGTACTTTTCTTCTCTTCATATTCTGATATTATGAACTCTCTTTATTAGTTCTACTCTCTTATACTTTGTAAATTCATTCACTCCCTTCCTTGAGCTTTGTTGCTTTTTAATTTATCTTATTATTTCTTTTATTTCTTTTAAACATTACAATTTTAAAAATGTGAGAAAAAAATTTGTTTTGTTGCTTATTTTGCTATGGAACGTAAAATGTTGTTTTTTACAGTTGATCATTTCAAGACATTAACACTCTTTGTCTTCATTAGTTGCTGAAAGTGATTAAAAAATAGAAAACAAGTTTTTTTCATTATTACTTGCATTTTATACAGTGCAGAATTAGTACTATGCTGTCGAGTAAAGACGCCATAGAATTGACTTGCAATAATTAAAGGAATAAAATATTTTAATCAATTTTTTGTAGAAACTGTATATGCACCTCATGTCTATTTTTATTTAAATCGATGTCGAAACGATCGTTTAGACATTAAACGTTTATCTTGTTCTCATTATCTCTTTTATTTATATTTTTTTAGTTAGAGTTATTATTTATGTCTTCTTTTTTTTATCAATCACCGTTGACAGAATTCTCTGATAAGGATGCTTTTTCTGTTTTGTTTTTGTTTCAAGCAAAAAATCTGCATATTAATTAAAGAGACAGCTATTTTTATTTTGCTGGCAAAAAATCACAATTAGTAGTTGTAGTATATTATCACACCTATACATGTATAATTAATTGATAAATTAACACGCTTGTTAGTTTATACATATTATTGTGTACATGTCATTGTGGATTATTGATTTTAACACCTCGTTAAGCATAATGCAAAGACATATAATGTATTATTGTCATTAATTCTTGCTTAATCTAGAAATTGTTAATTTACAACTTTCATGTTGTTGCTTAGAGTCAATTCTCTGTTAAATAAATTACCCTGATTTATGTTCTTATAAGCTTTGATCTACACTGAAAAAGGAATTGCCCATGTAATCCGCCAAGCGAAACGGTTTTGTCGTGGTTTTGTTTTTAAACAGAAGTTTCCAACGAATATTGCTAGACGACGAACAATATTAGAGCAGCAGACGAGAAACGCAAAAACTATTTTTGTAGCCTTTATAGATTACAACAACAAGGTTGCAATAAAAACGAAACAGATACTAATTAAAACAGTCTCGACCGGGTCTCCTACGCCAAGCAATGCCTCATATTAGTCTCGATCAGTCCAATAATCTTCGAAATAATATTCAAATGATGCGATAAATGGTCGCCAGATTATAATAATGGCTCCGATAAAGTCAATTAAAAAGTTAGCACGTGGGTTAGAGATATAATTCGAGCAGTAAAGTAGGCGTCGGTGGAGCCTCGGGGCGACAGGCGCTAAAGATGCTTCAATATTTTTATGAATGGGTTTAGAATAAATTTCTGGTCCCAGATGGTAAAAACGATGTCCGGTGGTGTCCGTCGCTTGCCCGCTGGCCGAAGACTTGTTTATGTGCGTTAATACCGTAGTTTATGAGCCGTCCGGATTATACAAGATAACATGATAATCCTCCGCTGCTGGACACCGTGGATATTATTTACTCTGCTTTAATAAATCACCAGTATTTAATTTAAAATTCGATTCAGAAGAGAGGACAAACAGGTGCCCTCTAACGAGATGACTTTAATTTTAATTTTTCCAACCGTAAACGTTTTAGACACGCAGACACGTTTTATGATGGAAATTGTGGATATGTTGTACGGTGTGCAGAAAACATAATGGTTTTAATGGTAAAGAATTTGCCACACCACGAGTTAACAACGAGTTATTGCTCATACGCTCAAAGCGACAAATAAGTACACCACAGGTAATCCGTATTTAAAAAGAGAGTATTTATGAGAACGAGCTGGATATATTTTAATGCTGAAACATAATAAATATGGGTAAACGTAATGAGGCTAATTTATGATAGCCAACTCTTGAGTGAATTTGCATAGTAAGACCCGAGAAGGTAACATCGAGTGTAATTGGTCGATGCAAATGGTAAAGTTATGACCGGACTACGATAATGGGCAGGTCCACTTGCCCCACTGTTTCCGCAGACAGTAGGTAAGTAATTACCGATTCAAAGACAATACAAAGAGATTCTCTCTACTTCATTGTAGTCGAACAACTAACAGCGTTACAAACAGAACTAGGAAAAAGCCTCATCAGGGAATAAGGAATGCGCCTCGAGTTTTAAATCGTTTTATTTCTTAGTTATTTAGATGTAATAGATAGTAGTAAGTAGATAATGCCGAACAACACATGTCAGGTTGTCAAATTGTCACTTTCAGAGTCAGTTCTTGTACGTGGTCGTATCTATCGTCGACATATCTACCGTGGTAGCTGCCTATGCCGGGCGTTGATATCTAACTGACATTTGAATGCCCTGGAAAGGTTTTCTTTACAAAGACTCCCACTTTATCAGATAAATACGTTGCTGCTGCTGCGGCAATAACGGATTTAACGATGATGGTAAAACGCACCGAGATCTTTCTTTAAGACAATCTCGTTATATGCACCCGAGGAATCAGTAAATAACAGGAAGCCGTAACCAACATGACTGCTACAAAATTCTTAGCTGTTACATCTAATGACTTTTATTCTCTAGTTAAAATGCGCTTATCTCTGCTTATAATATTTATTGTTATTTATTCCTTCTAAGAAAATTACTGTTTAAATAAAAAGCTGCAGGGAATAAATCTGCATAATGGAAATGGAAGTTGAAATTTTTCTAAAACTGACAGAATATTTAATTTGCAAATTATCATGAATTAATGTTCTAATTAAAATTCTTGCAATTAGTATACATGCTTATTCAGATTTGTTTACTTTTAAAGAAAATATTAACTTTTAATAAATCAACTTGCTGTCGTTCTTGAATATTCAATGTACTGACTCAATCAGTGTCTGCAAGATAATTCTGTTCTTATTTCAACTTAAAGAGAAATAGAACCATTAAATAAAAAGATACACGGTTCTCTACTGATGGAAGTAAGCAAGCTCGAAATTCAAAGACTGGTTTGGATAACTATGAATCTTAATGATTATTGGCTTTTGGAAAAAAGCAAATGTGCAGAATGTTGTACAAGTCAAAAGTGTGTCAGTTATCTGATTAAAATTAACTGCGGCTTAGACATCTTGAAATAAACTTCATTCAAATTGTTTTAAGTCCCAGTGGAGACTGAAGAATGCTAAGGTTATACAGGATGTCCCGTAAACGCCAATAAATCTTCAGGTAGCAGCTTTCCTCAACCTCTTAGGATGCCAAAATTGAAAACATGAATGTTCTAACGTACTTAGATTTGTCACACAAACCAGAAACAGAAATTTTAACTTGGAAACGCTGCTGCAGGCAAATGCTAAATTATTCGAATACAGGAACCAAAGTAGTGCAAGAAATCAAAGATTTATCAATTTTATTCCGGTGATAATGGACCATACAACTGTCACAACTTGAAAGAATTGCTGGTAACTAATTTCATTAGATTTATCAGTACATCCAAGACTTGCATGTTTGTCATATCTATTTTTTTTTTTGGTAAGAATTCAATTTTTAGAAGCATCTTTAAAAGGAGAAATCTTGTATTTGGATTTGATTTGTTGGTTTCTGTTTATGTAGTGTTAAAGATGTTAATTTCTGACCACTTGTACAAGAAAACTAAGCTGAGAAAAAATTTTCTTTTTGCAGATATACATTAAGCACTCATAGAAGATGTTTACCTGAAGCTTTATTGGCATTTACGGACACCCTGTATATAGGCTGTAAGAGATAAGAATAGAACAAATGTAGCGTATTCTAGGGATCATGTAAATAAAAAGATGTTATCTTATACAAATTTCTGTACTGATTATGGCCTCAAAAAAGTTTATGTTACAGCTCTGTAAAAAATGAACAGGTTTGTTAGTTTTCATGCATTTAATTTACCAGAATTTCTTTGCATTTTTCCCGTAAGATGCAGATAACAAAATCTCGTAATATCTACTCAAGACTTAATTTTTAGAAATTTGTTATTCAATATCTTGAAGACTACGTACAATGCTTGAGGTTTGCATTGACCCTTGGTGGTATTTACTAATTTCGTAAGGTTCCAAAGCAACACTGACTCCTTTCCTATCGGTGGAAGAAACAAATTTACCGCTTCTTCTATTGTTCACTCTCCAAAGGACCTTGAACAGAACCCTAAAAAATCTAGGCCTACTCTGAAGCACAGGACTTTTGGTTCATAGGATGAAAGTCTACTTCCGTTTTGAGATTGCTTTTACATTCACTATCTTTCATCATGACTATCAGGATTTGTTTTTGAATCTCAACGACATACCGTCTTACATCTTTTTAATGAAAAAGGCAAGAACTAATTTCAGTTTTGTCCATTTTATCAAGCATGTTTAGTTTTATCCGGGAGGAAAAAGCCAGAACCACAAACAATTTCAAACAACCTTGTACCTTTCTGAAGTAATGGGCAAAATGGAATTTCGTATAGTTAATGATATTTTGGAAGATTTTTCTATAGTTATGCACGGTGGGATTGGCATAAAACGCTACTAGCGTGCCTCCTTTTAGTCTGATCCTCTGAGCAAATAATTTTTAATCAGTACCTTTTGTTTATTCGTAGTTGTTACATTCGGGTATTCTTTGGTTTTGCTTTTGCTCCTTGCTAAACGTGCAAGGTGGATACTCCTGAACTGCTCTTGTCGTCCGTCTTATTGGACCCTCGTTTAGAGTGTCATTTGTTGAAAACTTTCCACCTTCCTGAACTTGCTTTCTCAATTTTTTCTTAACGACCTCCATTAATCTCTGCTCAGTACGCTGAGTAAATTGGCACCAAACCTCCCAATTGGTTCGGAATTTTCTTTAGTGTTCTAGTCTTGACGTGTGGGTCAATGAAACAATGCATCAAAGCCACCGACTGAAAAGGACCCTCAAAAAATAAATTATTTAAATAAGTTGTAGCTGTTTTTGAATAAGATCCAATTAGCCCAGGAATCTGCTGTATCAATATTTCGGATCATTTTAGAGACACCCTACATATGCATGTTTATTTCTTTTATCTGATTATTTGTCTTTCTTGATTATTTTACTCTAGACTTTCACAGCATGTAATTACTCAAATTTTTACCTGTGCTACGGTTGGAACCCGGAACAATTTGGAGATTTACTTCTCGAATTATTCTAAATGTCTATGATTCCATGGGTAGTAGTCAAGGATTTTCTAACATCTTTGTTTCGTAATTAATTTATTGTTATTTAATAAACACGTGTCACGTCATTGTGCTAGCCGCTACTAGTCACAAACGTCCAAGTTAAAGTTGATGGAGTTCTGAGCAATATTGGTTTCCAATACCAGATAATTGTTAACCTTGTGTCTATTTAAATCACTACCTATAAAACTACAAATACAGATCTTCGTGATGTTTCTAAATATTGTTTTCAAATCTTATTTTAACCTTTAAAATTTCATAAAGGTTAGGAGATTCTAACTATTATATAATTACGTGCCCCTCCTTATAAAACAAGAACAGGATATGTCGCTGCTCGTCTAGTAATTTAAAAGGATTATTTCTATTTAAGATGACATTTTATACTTATTTCTCATAAATATCAAATCAAACGATGCATGAAGTAATGTTAACTTTATATGTAGTATGTAATGTTTAATACCTAGATGTTTACTTTGAATATTATTCATTTCTTAAGCTTTTTATATGTGCAACTAATAATCCTTACGAATTCTAAAACTATTCTTAAGGAGAAACTTTTATGGTAAGGATTATCATTTGTCAAATGGGCTATCTAATATCAGACATCTTTTCGGCGTCTTTCTTGTAAAATATAGTACTTATGTTAGTTAATTTCGTTTTTAACAAAATATCACGATAAACTTTTTGGAAACAACTAACAATAATTTTTACATCATAGGAAGTTCCTATGAGTGCTTGGGTTTATTGCTTTTTGTTAAATTAATTTGAAGGCAGTTTCTAAAAGAACTTTTGATTTACATCCATTTTATGTTTAGATTATTATTCAATCTAAACTAAGAGCTGTTCAAAAACTTGATACAGTTATTCAGAGTTTATTATTTTGTTTATCACTGCTTTGATATTAATTGATGTACATTACCTACTAATAAGGGAAACCACGGAAAAACTTAGGGTCGGCTAGAAAATTTGAACCTTGATCCTTCCGGATATTAATTTATAAAGCCAACTCCGCACGACATTTACTGACGTTTGCTTTAGGGGTGGTAAGTTTTGCACACATCAATATCCAGCAAATGCCAATTCGTCAGCAATTCCATCCATACATAAAAACGCAATTGAAATATTTTATCAAGTCGTGGAGAAGTTCCATATGATAGAGTGATGAAACTTTTGTTGGTGATATCAACTATCCAAGTATAGCAAATACTCTTTAAGTGTTTAGCATCATTGTAAGAGCCTTGCCATATTCAGAAAAAGCATGAATAAGGTCTTCACTTTGAAAATGTAAAAATATACCATCAACTAATTAGACTAGAGGATTACAATGATCTTAGGTTGTACTATTATCAATCAAATCTTATTGGTACGTCGATATAGGTTTTGATTGATCATTGGTATGTTTCAGAATCAACTTTGTTTTGGATCTACTGATGTAGCAAATAAGTTTGCTAAGACTCAACTTGTAAAAACACCCACAAAAGCCTATTACATTTCCCCACTGCTTCTTAAAACTTTTTAGCCATCGCAATGCTTGTACATATGTTTCGTTTTGCTATTATACTTACATTTGTCTATGTTATGTTTACACATAGCTATAATCAAAGGCAATTTAGAAAGGTAGACCATAGAATGCTGTTTGCTTTGTTGTTTTAGTGTAAGACTCTTAACCTATTTGTGTTGTTATAAAGTTGGGATTTTCTGTAAGTTTAGGTGCTTCATTATATCAAAGTTTATTCTACTTCTGGTTAACGTCATACATCATATTAAAAAATCTTTATGCAAAATCAAAAATCGAATAACAGTCTCTGGTCTATTTTCCCAAAATACCTTTGACTATAGTTATCTTCACTAACAAACGGTATGTTAATGTCTCTGATTTAAAATAAAAGCTGTGGAACCGGCTTAATATGGTGATGGTATCGACTCATTACTAAATGCTCTCCTTTGTTTCAGATGCTAGCAAACAACCTTTTCCAGTATATCATGCCCTTGGGTTTAATTTCCGGGTAAGTTAAAACTATCTCTTGTTCTCTATTGCATAGTCAACATTTTGTACTTTTGAAATTGGTTAATTCGACTTAAGATCTACCATGCAATACTTTCCTGTGCTGCGATTCAGGCATGGTATTTAGTTCCTGTCATACCTGAATCATTTAAATTTGCATTCTCGGACTGAATGTTTTTTACCAAAGGTGGCAATAAACTCTTTTATTCGACTATCGTGGCGTATTTATAAATTAATGGACCCCCAACTTTACAAATTCTTTACGATCTAGTGACATTTGTTTATATCCAGTTAGCCTAACATTTGCCTAGAACGAAAACAGTTCTTGTTCTAAGGGTGGTTTAGCTATTTTATGTAAAGTCTATTCTTAGTAAACATCTTACTTTGGTGGTGTAGTAAGGAGCTTGATTAGAAAAGCCTTATACAGTTTTGCCAATCAGAGACAAGACCGTACACAGCAATATATCTAGTTTAAAACGCTTCCTAGAAAAAAGCAACTGTTAATAAAAAATCTGTTGGTCCAAAAACCCACACAGAAGACCGAGAAGATCGGTTGACCTGAAAAGTTTAAACACTTATTAAAATTAACTGGAACGAAAAAGCAAACTAGCCAGAAAGCCTAGCTTGATCAAAACCTCCCAATGGCTCAAAACATTCTTCTTTATTGGGTTTGATCAATCATGCATAGTGTATTAATTAATCCACAGCATCCCGCTCCAAACCTCTGTATCCTGAGCCATGTCTTTGTTTAGGTCTCTTCTTTCCATGGCTTGTCTAACCCCTTCGTTCTATAATCGTCTCGATCTTCCACGTTTTTTTTGTCAGAGGGCACCCACATTTTGGGCCATCTGTTTTCTCACATCCTCAAAAAATGTCCAAACCATTTCAGATTTCTGTTTTCAATTCGATCCAACATTGTTTCGTTTGCTTTCATCCGATTCCGCATATCTTCATTTCTTACATGATGCAGGCTTGATATTCTCGCACTACGTCTCAAGTAGTCCATTTCAATAGCATTTAATCCTGTTGTGCGTTTATTGTCCATATTTCAGCTCCATACAGGACAGCTGACTCCACAGTTGTCTTACCTATACGTTTTATAATTTGGTTTGTGATGGTTTTATCCCACCATATTGGGTTGAGGCATGCTATAATTTTTTTGCCTTCATGCATGTGTTTAATCTCCCTTTCTCCAGGGCCATTGCTGTCGATCAAAGCACCAAGATATTTAAATTCCTTTACCTGTTTGACTGCCATGTTGTCATCGATTAACATTTCAAAACTTGTGTCGTCGTTAATGAGCAGGCATTCTGTTTTCTTTAAATTAACTTGCAAACCCCATTTCTTGTATTCATATTGTAGTTCATTTTAACGGGTAATAGATCTTGAAATAATAAAAAAAAGTTGAAACCAAGCTTTCGTACAATACTTGTATATTTGTACATCGTCAGGGAAAATCTACAAGAAAGTATAATCTAATATATTATTAAAATTAAGAAAATAACTTATACTTACAATTATATAAAAAGAAAGGATTTTTCTTGTATTCATTGTATAGCTTACTAATCATAAATTCTAACTAAAAGGAGTCTTGAGCCAAGACCACCTGGTCATCTGCAAAGTTTCACGTGTATAGTTTGTCTTCGATTGGTATTCCCATACCTTCACAGTTTCTCTTCCATTTGCTCAATGCAACTTCGACATACAGGTTGAACAGTAATGGGGACAGACTACATCCCTGTCTCAATCCTTTGGTGGTATGGATAGGTTTAGAGAAAGTCTTTCCCATTTTGATAGTGAATGTATTGGTCTTATATAGTTGCTTATCAATACGCAGTGTGTTAAGTGCCCCCCAAAGTTTCTGGTGTGATATAGAATCGTAGGCCTTTGCTAAATCAATGAAGGCTAAATAAATTTCTTCTGCAATTGATATTCGTTTTTTTGCTAGTTGCTGAATTATAGATAGGTTGTTGGACATGATCGATCCGCTACAAAACCAATCTGCTCTTCATTGATTTTTCCACCATTTCATTACTAAGTTTGTTCTGCAAAATTTTGCTGTACAGACGACCAATGCTACAGGCCACGCTAAAACCTCTAGAGCACCCAGGATACTAAGTATGCGACCTTCCATTCTTGGGGTGTTCTGATCAATTTATAGCAGTTGTTAATTAGGTTAGTAAGTCTCTGTGTGATTGGACCACCTCCATATTTGATTAGTTCGATCGGGATTCCCGGGGCCTGGGGATCGCCCATTTTTCATTTTATTTAGTTGGTCCTTAACATCTTTTTCATTCACCACTACATGATTGTTGGATGGTCGATTTTGTTGGTGAACTGAGTGGTTCTCCGTGTATTGGCTTTCAATTAACAAGGTTTTATAGTGATTTTTCTATTCTTCCATTTTTATTAGGTTGCACGTTTTGTTTATTTAGTTGGACTTCAATTGCTTGATAGTTCCCCAGCTTTCTGTTGATTGAGCTCCTCCGATCAGATCTTCTATTTAATTACACTTTTGTTCACAAAATTGATTTTTAGCTATTTTGTTAGTTGTTAGTTTTCTCTTCTAATCTGTATATTGTGTTCGGTTTTCATTACTTTTTAGTGCGAAGCAGTTATTGTATAGCTTGTTCTTTTCGGTAATTAGTGCTTGAATTTTATTTGTCAACCATGGGGGTTTCTGTTTGTGTTTCAGTGAGAGCATAAACCCCGGTGCTTGCTGTGCTGCTGCATGCAGTGACTCTTATGTTTGCATATTCTATTCCTACATCCTGATTGATTTCTATTCTAGATAGCTCACTTTGAAGATGTTTTTGATAAAGTCCCCTTATGCTACGATCTTGTAATAAGTATAGCTTGTATTTTAGTTCTTGTATTGCGTTTTCGTTATTACTCTGATTTGGTGTAAATGGCTATATTAATTTGGCTGCTATTAAATAGTCGTCTGACCCACATTTGGGTTTTTGAACTCTACAATCTTGCCATTTAAATTTAGTTTTCTAGTTGGTAATAAAGTAGTCGATGATAGATTTCTGTCCGAGAGAGAGTCTTTCCCAGGCCAGGTGTATCGACGCATGAGTTTAATGAAACCGTTCAGAATTTCCAGGAAATGTTGTATGCAATATTCTATTAATAATTCTCCCGAGATGTTACTGTTGTTTTCTCCAAACTGGCCCACCACTTGGTCGTCCATTTTAGAGCCTACTCTTGCATTCATTATCCTGTTAGTATAATTTCATCTTGTTGAGAAATGTCGTCTATTATGTCTGTAAGATTGTCATAGTATTAATCTTTTGTTAGTTTTGGGCAGTCATCTGTAGGTGCGTATGCGGCCATTATTACGATATTGTATTCATATATCGATAGAGTCACTGTTATTAGTCTCTCAGTATAGGTTTGTTACTCGCTAACTTTCTGGGCAATCTTAAATTTATAATTGCGGTTCTGTATTGCATGTTGCCTATATTGCTAAAGAAACTAATTTTAGTGTATGTGTATCGGAAACGTATTTGAGTTTAGTTTCAACCACTGGAATTGTAATACTGCAAAAAATAAATTTTGTTGTTGAAAGTTGAAAAAGTCTTTCAGTTAAAATTATTTTTTGCATTTCATCAATTTTAATATGTTGTGGTAAAAAGACGGTTAAACTACTAAATAGCAAGATTGTCCTTGTAATGCATATTTAATGGATTTGGACTTGGGTTTTGTTAACTTTTAGTGTAAAATTACAGAGTAGAATGTATTAAGAAATTTATTTAGAAACAACGCGTGTAGTACGATTTTGAGACTAGATAAGGTACTACACAGGTAGTGCGTTAGTTATTTAATTTATACATCGAGAATCTGTTGTCTAGTTGTCTAGTAGTAATTATTTCATTCTTGAGCAGATATTGAAGAAAAGCTGGTAAATTCCCGACTTCTTGATTAAGTCTTACTTGACATCCTTTCAATTTACAAAAACACAACACACAGCGTTAGAACTTTAACAATTTTAAATTTGTAGAGTAAAGGAGGGCTTTTTAAGCTTCCCTTTTCGTTTTGTATAAAATGAGTCTTAAAAGATAGCTGAGACTTTACTGGCTGGTCGGCCATAAACTTCACACTGTTAAGTGCAAGTTAAGTTAACTGCAAACTGCAAGTTATTGCAGGTTTTGGATTTGTTTAAACATTGCAAGCATAATCTATTAATTTAATTAATTCCGGGAATAATTACTATTTGTTTACCGCTTAATATTACAGTATCCACTTTCTAAAAGTCTTTTGAAACGAGAAATATCGCATGGTATAAAACCGTGCGTTTTCCATCACATTCTCCTTTTTTGAGTTCCAGTATGTTATCCGTTTCAGATTTTCTTCAAAGTCGTCTGAAGCATTGAATTATGTTACATGCTCCGCTACTATACCAATTGCAAGCTGTACTGTCTCAGTGGATAACAGTTTCTGACATTTTAATTTCTTCTCTCTAATCCATTGATGAATCGTTGTTCTGTAGGCTGTCTCTTTTACTTTTCTAGGATTGCTTGAAGTAGTAGAACGTATTGCTTTTAGTATAACTACGAACATAGTAAGAATTTCGTGCTTTTGAAGCTAATTAAAATTGGGCGACTTCGAGGAGTTAATTTAAAAAGAGAAAATTAGTCCACGCAGCAATTTATATTCAGTTTAATATTAATTAGTTACGTTGCTACTTTTAGAACTGTAATGAATTATAGCTTCTTTATAGTTATGTGATGTTCTGGGTATTAATAACATAGATTTCTTTTCATTAATTAGATTTTTACACAATTTAGTGACGTTCTATAAATACGAATTAGCAAAAAATATTTTAAAATAATTGTGAGTGTTCTTATATTTGCATCTAGTAAACCTTGAATTACAGCCAAGACGTTTTGGTTTTAAGTCAGTCTCATTTAATACAATTAAGTAGCATTTAAGCATTTCATTCCTCAGATTTATTACAAACTAGTTTATATACAAACTCAATAAGGTTAAAAGCGTCAAAAACCTTTAGAGTAAATTTATATTCACCTTTATCCATCAACAAAGATATGCAGAACAAGATGATAAAACAGGTAGGTATAATAATGGGTGGGTTCCATTGAGTGCATTAATCTTTTGGTCTACTGACTTCTGAAATTACCACAGATATGTGGTGTAAATTCGGATCCACAGGTGTTTTACTTGTTGGTCGCCCACACTGCGTTTGGTGTCCGACTGACTTATCCATGTCCGTCCTAGTGTAAAACATCGAGCACATTAAGAATTTTTTTTCTAGTTAAACTGACTTAATGGCGGCGTTTTTAAAAATTTATTTCGACACTGTATGGTTTTAAGTTGTCTTTTTTGCGCTGTTAAGAGTTATTATCCTAGATTATTATCTCCTAATGTGTAAAATATAGAAAAATAGTCATTTAGAAACGATTAATGCGTGGCAATATGAAAATAAACAACGCCCAACAGCGATGAGGTGATTTTTATATTTACCATCAGCCAACAGATAAATAAATATTTATTTATTAATAAGGTGTAATCTTATGTTGTAGCTGTCGCGTTAAAGCGTGGAAGCTCATAGATCGTGGTTGTTTGTGCGCGAACACGTTCGATTATTGCGTTTAATCTTTTGAGATATTAAAGGACACACAATACCCCCAGCTAGTGTGTAATTACTTATAACGTTATAACTTTACTGAATGTATGTAATATATTCAACTGCAGTTTTATGAAGTGAACTCCGTTCACATTTAACGATTCTATAAAATTCCATATTTTACGATAATCCCCATCTTACGATGATTACTATGAAATTAAAAATTTCAAAAGGTTATAAATGTTCGTTTCAAATTTAAAGCCTCCCGTTGGTATGTGTGCGCATACGTTGATTTGACGCCTTTCAACTGAAATACATTTTATTTTCTGAAGGAGATGTTATGGATGAATGGAATGTAAATTATAGATTGCTTATGCTTGTAAAGGAAAAATAAATTTCTGTGTTATTAGCATTAATAATTTTGTTCGTCTTCGTTCTTTCTTTCTTTCTTATTGTAAATGTGTTAGTAGTACTAACTGTCCCTATTTGTGAAGATTCTTCTTCTTGCTCTAATCTTTCTGGAAATGGTTTTCTTTCTTTGTGACAGCACCTGAGAGCAAGGTGAGCTGAAAGGGTAACAAATCATGGTTTTGAACATGTTGGAACATCTCTTAGTTTAATACAGGTAGCATGTCATTATGGCTCAAGATCCCCTAATAATTTTGTCTGTTGGAAAAACTCTTCTAACTCTCTGCTTGAAGTGAGTCGGTCAGTTATCAGTAGAGTGCAGATTTTGTAGATCTTCTCGCGAGTGTGAGCCGTTTGCAACATCTACTTGTAGTAAGTTTCGTGTAAAACTGCTACAATCTCTTTGTAGATTGCTTATAAAAGTCTAAAAGAACCGCTTTATCGATTAGCTTTTTTTGCATCTAGTAGACCCACAGATCTAAGACTGATGTGACAAAATTGACTTCCTTTATTGTGAACTACAGCATTTCTCGCTCCGAGTGATTGCTTTTAATACCTTCTGACCATCATAGTAGATGTAGATGTTTTGCGCTGTTGTTCTAATTTTATTCGTATTAAACACAGATGACTGATGCGATTCTTTTCATAAAAAGAAAAAAATAGAAGCGTGGAGATCTTCAATAGTAAATGAAGTGGCAATTCCATCTGATCTAGGACTCAGTAACGTAATGGTTCCCTTGATTAAATTCATAGCTGTTCGTTTCAAATGCCATATTTTGGCAAACACAGGCCACAATAGGATAGTTTACTTAATTGATGTAAAAACAATCTCCGTTGTCTATCTACATATAAGGTATTCAAAGCTTGTTTTCTATACGAATATTCCATGTGAACTTGCAACCTGATGGTTGTTCCATAGTAATCAAAAGACTGTCCACTGTACTGATTCTATTTTTGGAACTTGACCACAGCTAAACACTTAGTCTGCTTCTTACTCGAATGATTATTGTGAATTGAAGTTTAGCACAGAGTAGTAGTATCGGATCACAAACTTCTAGCTTTATAGAATTACGTGGAGCTTTCAAAGCAGTTCCACTGCAGAAATAGCCTCATAAACTTTTAGAAACAAAAATCATTAAGTAAATGAAAAGAAAAATGTTCGTTTCAATATGAAGATAAATATAAAATTAATCCGCTTAGCGTTACACATTAATTCAGTAGTCTCGTTCTTTATAAGCTTCTCCCACATGGTTAGTTTCAGAAAATATAACCATTAGAATTTCTTAAATTCTCCAATGTTCTTTACCACTAGCCACTACATAACCTAAAGAACTGTAATTTATATGCCAGTGGTTTTGGCGTAAATTCTTACACTCTTATTGAGAAATCACTATGAATTTGAAGATGAGGATAAAGGTGTACTATTGAGTTTTGTAAAAGAAGGAGACGCAGGAAAACTAGCAAATTAGAAGTCAACCTAACCTAATTTTGTAGTGACCACAGCTTTCCATTTAAACCATAAGAAATTACAAAATAAATTACGGTAACAAGTAATTAGAATAATGTTGTGAAGATCTGCTTCAACTAAGCTCAATTATGTTTTAGTGGTCTGACGATTATGGTACATTTCTGCTGCTGCAAAAAATTGCTTACTAGATGGAAACCTGGTTTTGTTATATTTCCAAGACCATAAACTGTAAACATAATTATACAAAAATACCAAAAGGGACCAGAAGCTATTAATCTATGTCTAGAATATGATTGATTTTGCTCTCATTATCACTTGTTTGTCCTAGAATGACATTTGTCGTTATTTATGTATTTCATGCTAATTTATTGTGAAAAAAATAAGTTGTAAATGTTGCAGTGTTGTTGTACACCACTTAATTTATGACCAATTAATTGCTAATAAATTCTGAATAAATTTAAGTATTAAATATTAATAAAAGTAATTGCAGAACGTTTTACCCTCAAGTTGTTCTTTATATTTTAGAATTAATTCTTTAAGGTCTCCATTTACGACCTCCCAAGTGCATAAACAATTTTCCAAAACGTTTTCTTTTTCAAACGTAAATCCTACCATAAAACAAGTTTAAGAAGGATTTGTTTTGATTACGATTACGACAAATAATCGTCAAAAATTTGACATTTTTAAATTTTTTCGTGTTGTATGGAGAAAGATCTGATTCATTCTTTATAATGCGGTCTTTGGAGTTCACTTTTCTATAGATTATTTGCACTATTAAAATAATCCAACCAGGACACAAATTGAACAAGCGTTTACTGTCTCGAAATTAAACATCACTCGAGAAAACACATGTTCTTTGAGACAGACGATTGGAGATTCCGAAGAAAATCCATTGAGCAGTTGGGACAATCTAATCATCCTAAGAAACTTTTCTATTGGAGTCATTAATGCACCCCAAAAGCAATCAAGAAAGCAATTCGTTTTCAACATTCAGGGAGATACTGATTTTAGAATGACTGCTGCATACATCATCAAATTGTACGTGCAGATATCACTTATTTAAGCAAATAGCTACCTAGATATTTAAAGATTAATGACTTAGATGCAACCTAAATCTGAATACCACAAAACGCACATAGTATTTAAAAACGTTAGAAAAAGCTTTAGTAGTTTTCCATTGTGAAACAAAATAATAAAAGGCAAAATCAAGTCATGTCATGGTTACTCCTAGGACAAAGTAATAATTAGTAAGTATAGTAAATGTCCATGTTCCATATTTTTCTGTCTGTTGCTTCTTTCTTTGTCAGGGGTCTTTTTGCTTCAAAACTCTAGCAATATTAGTATTCCACATGATCATTTTTTATTTATTCCAATTCTTCATATTGGTTTTACTTGCAAATCTGTTTTCATCTTCACTAAATCTGTAAATCCTAACTGTTGTGTACTTGTTCTTAGCATAATTCCTTTTACTTTCAGTTTCTTTATGTCCTCACTTTTTATTTTATCCAATTTGGTCAAAACTGTCTTTCTCAGGACCTTCATTTTATAAGCTTGGCGTTTACTCTTTAAACTTTCCTTTAGCACCCATGATTCACATGCATACGTAAGTTAGTGCTTTGTAGATTTTAACTTTTGTAATATTAGTTACTTTTTTTATTAAAGTAGATATTGTACAAACCTCTGTATATTTCCGTAGCATTTATAGTCTGTTAAAATATTAATGTCCTCTTTTTACCCAATATTGTATCTACTTAGATGTTTTGTATTTTTCTTTGCTTCTAATTTAATTCAAATTCAAAATATTGGTGATTCATATTCATTATTTTTGTATTTTCTGTGCTGATTCTTAGGTTATGTTTGCTTAACATTTCAGTCTACTTCAGTTTGATTTCTAAATCATTTTTACTGATTACAAAGAGAGCTTTTGTGTGTCTGGAGCTTGAGATTTGTCTACAGTATTGGCCGGTGGGTGTATGATAAAGTAAATCCATGCTGAATACTCAAGTCCTTCAGTAAGTTACGAGAAAGGCGGCTGTCGAGTTGAGTACGATTACCACCGAGTACTACTTAGCGACAGTCAAACTTCAGATGACGACGTCCTCAGTTACCAGACGGGCAGTTGTTACGTAAAGAGGACGGTAATCTATCAGTTTTTTAAGAAGATTCTGAATTACTGCTAAAATACTTGCTGTTGGATGATCTTATATCGTTGACAGATTGGACATTACTGCACATATTTAGTGATATCCCGAAACGTGCCGCATCAATAATAATTCGTGGTTAATGAGATGATGGTTTTGGAAATTTCCCAGGTGCATCTGGATCTTCTTCTAAACAATACCTTTGAGACCAAATGGTGGAAAAATCTGCCATCTCTCAGGCCGGTACAGATTCAAGACATTTGTTTTCGCGCAACTTTCAGTTCATCTGCATGTATATTTTTCGTCAATACTACACATACTAACGGTAGTGGCTGGCGCAACAAAGTATTGACTAAATGTGTTGATTTCCTTTTTAATACCGCATTTCAAAATTGTATTGCTGCAAAAATACGCTCCATATGGCAAGTCGTATGTATAGTGCAGTCAACATAGAGACAGATAATAAATAATGGCACAGACGCGACAGACGATGGTTAGACACCTTTTTCGGTTACGGAATAATTACGTTTTGTAGATTTGGCATATGCGATGATTCTTGTCTTTCTAAACCTTCGGTTAAAACTACTGCCGAACCATAATCGGTAACGTCGGTTTACAAGCTGGACGGTTAGTCAAAGTCTGAACAAATCAAAGCGAGAGCTTTAGTCAGGCGATTCTTCAGTTTTAAGAAAGCTTGATCTTGTTCTTCGATCCATTTCTATCAGTTATTCGTAAGCGGTGCTTCTACTTTTAAAAAATCTGATACGAATCGACGACACTATGATGCCATCTTGAATAATTGTTGATGTTCGCAAATATTCGTTGATTCTAGTTTGTTTACTAGAGTAATGACTTTTTCAACATCGGTTTTGATTCTGATATTCGATGTTGTCAGGATACTTGTACTTTAGGGATTTTTGGTTGAATTTACACGTCTAGATTTAGTATCAGATTGATGATTTTAAAACGATGAGAAACTTCTCCTAAATTATTCAGATAATCGTGAAAAGTTCTTCTTAGAACTATAGTATCAAAATATGTAAAAGCTTTTGGTTTTACATAGGTTCAATTCTACATTTTAAAAGTCTTTGAAGGTGAGAGGGGCAAAATGGAGTTCAGACGGTATTATTACACGAAACTGAAACACTCTACAGCCAGGAATCGTAAGGGCAGTAGTGGATTTGCGTTTTCTCCTAACGAAATCAACCAATATTCATACTGCTAATATATTGGTCTTTTTTCAAATGGTCCAGCATTGCATTTACTTATGGAAGTAGATACGCTTCCTCTTGCCTGACAAGATTTACTTAGCTCAAGTTAACCCAGTAACGGCGTTTTCCAACTTTATTTGAAACAACAACGGTTCACTTTTCTAGCTTGTGTCCTCCTGTTCATTAAGAACAGCAAACGATGACGATTAGAAAGATGTTTATGACGAGCGGTTGGTTGGTTGGTTCATTTATTTCTAACTCTTCTTCTTTGCGTTAGGTAGTGAGAAGACATTGGAATATAATACAGTTTACCATATAAATGGTAAGTATCATCGATCTTTGCACCAATGCTGAAATATGTAACGATAGATATTGTTGTTCTATTTACCAATTGGTATATAGGTTAGTATATATTTGCTGGATGTTCTTTGGCATATTTCTCATACAGGTTATCTTGCGGCTTGCTACGTCATCGCCACCTAATAATATCATCGCCGTGGATGCCAGACATCAGATTCACTTCCCTCGTTTTCTTCATCTCCAGCCATAGAGGAATTAAATTTCCTAAATGGCAGCCACCTGCGGTGGCAATTGCGTTGACTCGACGACGACGACATTCCTTTTAATAGATTCACCAACAGAGCAATAAACGGATGCAGTATCCACAAGCGTTTGAAACGGTCTTCCCCTAATTACAACAGCAATAAAAATATGACCGTCAATGGTAGATAAAAGGGAGGCTTCTGTCTGAACCAACCGTTCAAGCCTCCGGACAGTGCGGTTTGTGTATAGTTTTTTGATTGTCTGAAGCAATTGCAGCCTCGAGATAGAATTCCAGAACGGTGACAATGAGAGGGGGATTGAAAGGGTTTCTGCAAATACTGTGGAAATATTCCGTCCCATCGCAACAGTAGCAGATTGGTGTATCAGTCATTTAATGCAGTTGTTTATTGTAATTGTTTATAGTCTTCGGTATTCCAAGAGTGTGACTTTAGTTTCCCTTTCGACCTATGTAGAGCGTTAGTTCATCCATCAGCGCAATGAAAAACAACGAGTATTCCCATTTATCTTACACCCATTTTTGTGCCAAAATTGTGTGTTCACGCCATCTGTCAAAGATTTTATTTCATAAAGTCTCCTTTTGTTTTACCAGTGCTTTGATATTCCTCCTCTACCGTGGTGTTTGTCTTTTCTTATTAGTGTTTCCATTGACGCTAAAATTCTATATACTTCTATTCTATTTTTGGTTGTATTTCTAAAATAGACTGAGGTCTTCTAATTTCATTTTTAATATCTGATTACTTAAGTAAATTTATTCTAATGTTTCTTCCTGATTGTTTCCTTTGTAATCTGTGAATTTTTGTACTTAGATATTCTAGTGTCTTATTTTTTTTTTGTTTTCCCACTGTTTGGTCCTATCTATCTAGATCTAATATTTCTTCAACCAAGAAGTGATCACTGCATGTGACTCTGCCTTTTCAATTCTAGCAAATTTTAACTCTCTGCTATATTGAATTTTTCCACCAGTAACAGGTTAATAATTAACTTTCCTTTTACACTCGTCACTTTCTTGGAATACTATTTATTATCTTTTTATGTTTGAACGGTCTAACACGCAGAAATCTAAAGTGGTCGTTAGTATTTCTTACCCTCTCTCTTACCTTTCAATTGTATTGTCTTCGGACTTCTATATATTAAGTTGTTGTTCCTCAAGTAAAATTTATTATTATGTTTATTTTGTAGTGTTTTTCAAAATTCGTTATCTCTTCTTTTGTTAAAATCCTGATACTGATAGTCAGCCAAATATTGACTATGTAAGATTAAATATTTGTGACTTATATTGTCGTAGATGTTTATAATAATAGAGAATTTAAAAGAAATTAAACCTAAATCAAACCTTGTGAATTCATAGTCAACAACAACTCGAAGGTATATGTAATACAGACTATAGGAATTCTTTTATCTTGTTTTACTTTTACTTGCTTTGTTACTTTTATTGACAAATGTGAAACATTCTAGAATAAGCAGTGCTTTTTCTACGATGCAAAAATCACAGGCCCAATTCTAGAGGGCTCTACGTTTATCAGTTGCTGCAGGCATGGTGGGGGTCTTTCCCTAATAGAAATCTTTTCTTTAGTTTTCAATTATTTTATCGCAGTAGGTTTAAAACTTACACAATTATTGATGTTTTACTGGAAGTTACGTAAAACGTAAATTAATAAGACGAATGAATTAAGTAATGGACATGATTTATCAAAACTCTAATTATGGTAATTAATACTCGAATTGCTTGTATTAATAGAAGATAAACGTTAATTTATTAGACAAGAACTTTCTTTTATTGCGAGATGCATTAGTTATACCTAACAGCAAGAAGTTTCAAAAAATTCATGGTAAATATCTCTGATTAAAAGCTCATGATGTTCGCAACAACGTCTTTATTAGGATCTTATCTTTTCACTTAAAACAAATAGATTCAAGGTTAGTTCTTATACAATCTTGTAATTTCATATAAGTTTTTCAATAGAAGTTGTATTACACGTTTAAATCATAAATCAGTACATAAACGGTACTAGTTCTAATAGAGATTTCAATACACGAGCAGAACACAAACCTACCTCGTTTCCGTGCATTCCCGCAATGTAAATAAATTCCCAGCAAAATTTATTCCCTTATGAACAATATCGATTTACGCAACCAAAGTGCGTGAAGGCGTTAGACTGATGTAATATAGCAGCATCTCCGTATAGAATTTCAACAACACGAACCTACAACTTTCCGGATTTATGATAGTTGAACGTGTGTTCGGAGTGCACATTTGCATTCTGCAAGCGTTGCAACTCCCACAAAAATAATTAACTTGCGTCGCACGAAGCGAACTAGATGTCTTTATTAATCTCCGAAAAATTGGACGTTTCTCTTTTTCGCCTACGGAACGTCGTCAAAATTCTGAAAACGGTTCCCATGTTGGCCATGTAGGGCGGTAATAACGAGGCGGGCTCGGAGGACGGTAGCGGCTGCTGCTATCTGCGATCAGTAATCATGTTGTTGGGCTCCCACGCGACCTTCTGATATAAATATCGGAACGTTTAAATTTCGTGTAATGACGCTTGTAAAAATGTACAACGACGCTTAGAATTCCTGGAATCGTTGTTAGTCATACAGGCGTTCATTTTTTTAGGACGCATTAAGTTTTTATTGTCGTCGCTTTCAAGTAAGCATAATCTGGGATTAAAAACACATATTTTTTAAAATTTACGATGGTTATTGATAATTCACTGTCATAATATTATAATAAAAATGCAAATTTCTCCAATGAATATGGCCAACCATTTTTAGGCACGAGCGTTTCGTTTTTTACTCTTTTGTGATTATTTTTATTGAGTTTTCGACAACTTGAAAACAAGAAAGTGTCACTTACCAACGGTTATCACGTGGCCGAAAGATGAAGGATTGCTGATTCCCGTGCAGTTCCACCTTTGATGTCTAAACTGATATCGGCATTCAGCGGTAGCAAGACGGACTCCATCTCCGATGGCTACCATAGCATCTGGGGCAGCTTTACACATCTCTCGTTGTTTCGCTGTTAAACCCGGCACTCTACCGCAGATAACTTCCGCACCTAACGCTATTACACCGCACACTAGCCTGAAAAGAGCAATAATATTAATTCAAATTAGTCTCGATTATAAGAACATAAAATAAGCCTTGCAGTAGAAATCGCTTTTAAATTCAACGATTCTCAATTTGTTGCAGATATAAAAGCAACGTTAATGTACAGAATGACGGCAATAAAATCCAAATACGTATTTTATTATAAGCGTCGGATTAAAATCTTCGGACTACGCGGAATAAAAACGATGTCTTTAGATCAGTTTTGCACGCATATGGAAAGTGGTTTGTTGTAGGTAAATTGTCGTGTGGAAACATATAAATAAGATAATCAGCTAAGGGTCTTTACCAAGTCCGTCTTTTTATTAGTAACAGATATCTCATGTCAATTAATGCATTGCTGCTGTGCTACCAGAGAACCCACCGATCAGGTAAATAACCGGAGTAAATAACGAAGCAGAATTCGCGTCACGAGAAAAAGAAATTTCGAAACAATTTACCATCCGACCCTTATTCATGCATACCACGGGTTATCTTCGTGTAAAAAATTAAATTCTACCGGACTTACGCGATCAGTCGGACGCCTTTCGAGTGGTCCAACGAAAAATGGCGCGGTTATAATAACTCGTAACCGCAAGCATGTAACCTTTGGTGGTTTATTTGAAAACATAAAAAGGCACAAACATATTTTCACTTGTGTTGCCACCTATGATATATGACACACTTTACGAAATGACTTCTAAATTGAGCTGTCGGCATTAAAAAATAATTATTACTCTTCAATGCGGCTACGTATATAAAGGTTCCCGGAACGAAGAAAGATTGTAGGCTTTAAAGACCTTTTTATTCACAAATGCCGGTCTTGGAAAAGCTTTTTTCAAAAAAAGAAAATAAAAGAGAAAATCTAATCGGACAAAAAGGGAAATAATAATAATTTGTTAGGAAGATATCGGCTATTAAAGCAGCAGGAATTTAAATACTACTAAATTTAGAATAAAAAACTATTTAAAAACCCAGTAAAAGGTATTTATACATCGAGTCTGGTTTACCAATATAATGATTTCGACTTTTTATGTTCGTTATACTCTCGACCACGGGGCATAACTCTCAATAATTTTTATAGAATGAATATATTCAAGAGATGTCAAAGAATCCAATGCAAAAAAAGGTTAACTTGGTCTCGACAACAGGTTTCGAGAGATCGAAAGACCATGGAAACGGAATGTTTACGTTTATAAATTTTATATAAAAACGAGTTAATTTTTTTCACGGGAATATTTTGTCTCGTAGAAAGTAAATGTGGAGAAGCAGAAAATTTTTACTGCAAATAAAAGAGACATTCCGAATTGAACAAAAATTTTTGCCAGCGGGATTGGAAGTGTAGATAAATCTTCAATAAACGAAATAGAGCTGTCAACAACACCGCGGGTGGTAAAAGCTGGACTAACGAGAGAGAATTGTTTTTAGTAAACTAAAATTTATTTGTTGATTCTGATTCTATTTATTTCTTAACACAATCGCGATGAAATAATTTATTTATTGTTTTATTTGTTTTATATCTAGTTGATAACTCATTAATCTTGGAAAAGCAAAAAACTTTGTTGAATTTCTGTTTTCTATTATCATCTTTCTAATGAACTTATCATTTTTTTACTATGCTAACTACTACGTAGACGATGTATATTTTCTTAATTAATCGTAATGTCTTGCAGAAGAGGTTAGAATTAATTTAATTTGGTGTCTGTGATCGTCAAGATTATTTAACTTTAATTACAAAATTATTTTCAAAAAGAGGAATTACCCATGGAAAATCCAACACCATCACTTTTGAATTAGATTTTTCGAGAAGATTGCGTTTGGGTTTCGTTACGTTGAAGATATTTTAGTTTGCTTTGAGTTTATTAAAAAATCCTTGGGTCAAAACTAAAAACGTGCATTCCAACGTTACTTCACGTTCGAATCAGACCAAAATAGGGCAATTCATTTTTTAGATTTAAACATAGAAGTCAACACAAAACAAATTTGGTAACTTAAACATCAACCACTACAATTCAAACAATATTTTAAGAAAAACAGAAAAACTGTTATATAACTTAACTATTCGTAAGTTTTATTCTGTTGACGCACAACCAGAAGAAACAATTTGTCTTTGTTATCTATCCATTTTCTATTTTAGCAAAACATCACAAAAAATCGCCAATATATCTCAAGAAATCAACAAATACAAAGTAGCATTTAAAGTATAAATCACTATTTAACATCAAAGATGAGACATATTATCACAAAATATTTGTGAACACCAAGCAGATACAAATTTCGTCATTATCGTTATTACAGATACAAATTCCTAAATAAATCGAACTTTGCTACGCATTTACCAAAACGATCATCTGATGTCCCCACAAGATAACATACTGTTACACGTTTGAGACAGTAAACACCAGTTAGGTTTCCTAGAGACCTTTAGAATCTACAAACTCAAACACAAGGATGTTTTAGACAAATACTAAGAGGCCTAAAACTAATCTATAGTCTAAATCAAATAAGAATAAAGTAGGTGGCACTGCGGTGCAAGGCAGATTTAAGCAGCTGAAGTGTTCGAAAAGGGCGCCAAATTTGAAATTGCTTTCTAATAGTTGTTCAAGAATATGTATAAAAATTAAAAACCAGTAGCTGACGAACTATGAATAAATGAAATAGTAGATTTTTATAATGACAAAGTATAATGAATAACCTCAGAAGTATATACCTCTTACGAAGCAAAGGAAGTTACTAGTTAACATGTAAATGTTTATTTATTTAGTTTTTACATAAACAAAAAGGTAAAAAGCCTGTAGTGCAAGTCAATTCAATAATTACAAAACATATTTTAATTAAGGAGCAGGAGTTGTAGGTACTGTATATAACAATAGTGCATCCATTTTGCTGTTTGTGTATTTATACTTCTGGTAATCACTCTACCTCCACATCATCGTCAGCAGAATCCTCCTCGCTAGAACTCTCCGACTGTAAATTAATCACAATTTTCTCAACCACTTGTTCTGTTATTCCGTCTAAATCCCACATATGATTTTCTTCATGTATTACATGATTGACACAATCATTCCACTTTTCTGCAGTTACACCAGCAATTCCATCACATAAGAGTTGCTTTACCTCTTCGATAGAGTACGTTTGATTATTAACAGCAACATGTTGCTTAACTTGAGCCCATACTAGCTCAATAGGATTCAGATTACAGTGATACGGTGGTAATCTTAAAATTAATCTTCCACTCTTTTTAATAAGTTCATCGATGACATATGGTGTTGGATGTGATAACACATACTGTTTTACCAAATCTAATAATTGCAATTTCAATAAATTATCTCTTGGTGTAATTTCCTTGCCATGAATCCAATCAATAATCTGATCTTTTCTCCAATTCCGAGTGGGTACTTTATCAGCTTTAACACTATGATAAGGGGCGTTGTCCATTACAATGACCGAATGAGGTTCTTATTTAGGTAGGATCCCTTCCAACCACATTTTAAAAACATCTCCATCCATGTCTTGATGATAATCACCTACAAACATTCAAATAATTTATTGTAATAAAAAACATACAAAAACAATACAGTTCTCACCTGTCTTTTTGGATTCAAAAGTTAGAAGTCCTCCATTAACAAAGCCAGATTCACTACCGATGTGAACAACTATTAACCTCTTTCCTTTGCCTGATGGATCTTTGATTCCAGTTGAAAGGCCTTCAAATAATGCTTGTCTGGCAGTTTTAATGGTAGCATCATGCCAAACTTTGCTTCCCACATGTCCTGCATTAACCCATGTTTCATCTGTGTAATAAATCGTTCTTCCTTCTTCTCGGTATTGTTTAATAGCAGTTAAATATTTTTTTTCTCCACAAAACAATAGTTGGGTTTTCAATCAAAATCGTTTTTCTTGTTCGTTTATCATATTTGAATCCTAATTTTAATAACGTTCTATGTAATGTTGAATAACTAAAATCTGGTAATGAATCGTCTTCGTTAACAGCTTGTAGTATTTTGCCTACAGTTGGAACTTCATTTCGAAACTAAAAACAATGTACATGTCTTCGTATGGCAGATTTCTCGAAGTCTTCAAGTTTCTGAAAACATGTTTTTGATTCCCTAGTTTTCTTAGGAGATCGTACCAATCCAGAAGCTTCCATTTGTTTAATTATATTCCACATCGTATTCTGTCCGATCCCAACTTCAGCCGACGTTTGCTTGACTGACCAAGTCTTACTGTTGTTTTGTAAATGTTTTAAATAGACATTGTAAGCCATAAGTCTCTGACCACTTTTTACGTGTTTTCCTTTAGCATTTTTGAAAACTTCAGCCATAATCGCAAATATAACCTGAAATATTGCATTGATATTTTGATCATTAGGTTGTTATAATTCAAATTATAATTACCTGTATAACGATACGCTGAGTTTAATGAGCTCTTAAAAGAACTATTTTAATATAAATAAAAGAATAACAGCAATACCAAAAAAAGGCGTAAAATGACAAAATTAGAATAACAGGCTAACTGACCCTAACCAAGCAAGAAGGAAAAAGTGTGGTTATATTACAACTTCACAAAAGCCAACGTTGTCACGTCTCCGTTTCTTTTAGGTTTGTCTTATCATCTATTTTTAAGGCATTTATGAAAAGTACGTTGTATATTTTTTAGTTATAAACATTACTAAAAAATTGTTTGATCAGATATATATCATAAAACATTTTTTAATGTAACTATAAGTAATTTATTTTCGAACATCTGGTAACACGGTATTCAATAAAATCAGCATGTTAAAGTTGTGTAAAACGGACTCGTTTATTAACCAATGAGGATGAAGGTCAAGCTGTCCCTATCATTTCCTTCGCTTTATTCTTATTTGATTTAGACTATAGTAACGATTATACTACTCAGCTTGTAAAGGTTACAGGATTTCAAGAAAGAAGATTCAGCCAGTTCTGAAACAAATAAAAAACGCAAAGACACAATACTTTGGAAAGCAATACTAATGTTTGGATTTGGCTTGATTAATCCAAAGTCGCGAAGACCCTACAGAATATCAAACAGTCTCGTACTAGTGTCCAGGTTTCAAATTCAAAGCTTTGAATCTCACATGTGAGCTCGTTTAAATCTTTGCTGTACTTAATATCGAAGTCTCCTTAAAAAAGTTTATGTCATCCTATCGGTAACATACACGGACGAAGCAAGGACATCGGAATGTAGGATTTTCAAGCGGTGTGCCCTACCGCGATAAGAAACTGTAGAAAGAGTCACCATAATAAAGGAAGTTGACCTCGTTTAACTCACCGAGTACAGGATTATCTATGACAACGAGAAGGCAAGCAAACTTGGATTTGGAACCAAGGACACCTGCGTAGAGCTAGAATTTTGTCTGGAGATTCCAACACAACAGTTTAAGTTGGCCCTGAATATATGGGATCAAGAGGCTAACTGGTTAAAAAAATCATTGTATAACCAAGTTCAATTTGTCAAAACTAGACGGACTAATATATAAGAGCTGGAGAATTCTAAGGGGTTCTGGCAGGCTGCTGCATACTAAGAAGACACCTGTGTCTCATAGGCGTAAAACAGAACCCAACAAACCCTGAATATGAGAAGGGAAAATAAACCTCTCTGTACTTCTTGGATGAATATGAAGGATTTGAAAAATTGAGGATTAAGACCTTTTAGGCTGTTATCCTGCTACGAGGGGACCTGAAAAGTTTTACTGGGACTGATATTCCTACTTTCTAACGGGAGTCAAGTAGGTTAGAACAGAGCTTAACTAGCGCAGCTACCAGTGGGCTACCTACCTACCTACTACAGAGGTAATTGAGAAAATGGTGAGGGGCTAGCAAAGCAAAGCCCATGAAGGTTTCTGTGTTTAGTCTTAGCCTCCCCTCACCTCTACTATTACTTTTTTGTAAATCAGCAACATAGAAAAACCGTTACTGGCTGTATTACTATTTATTCAAAGAAACATATGTTCCGTCTTTGTCACATTTAATAAGGTGATGTTTAACATTATATCGAATCTGACAATCTGCCTAGTTACGGCACTGGACACTACAGCCAACTGTTGTTACATAACTTAAGAAATTTGACTCTTAGAGTACTTTACAAATTACAGGACTAATTATTGCAAGCGTAAGCGTAAATTGAACTTATTTATCTTTCACTTAGTGATTATTACGGTGACATGAACGCTGGAGATTTCCAGAATGGATTGTCAGGTATTGTTTTTAAATTTCTTAAATATATAAGTAATCGCTCATGTGGATATTTTAACCATTGGTAATTTGTAAAACAACCAAAAGCATGGTGCTTAGAAAATATTATTTAGAAATTTGTTGGACATTCCTTTTACACTCTTGGTTATTATCATCAAACATGTGACGTAATAGACAACTTCTTGTCTCGCTTTAATATTTTCTAACAACTTTTTCAAATCAACCCTTTTGGTTTACAGATAACCTGTGCATTTGCTTCAAAGTCAAGATTTCATTGATTCAAATCGCACTGATTTGGCTTGTGTTTTAATAAAGTTATCTCTTCCTTTACATTTACAAGCTTAATTATTTAACGAAAATCTCCATTTTTACTATTATTCTATTAAATAACTTTAGTGTGTTGGAAGTATTTCTTAAATGACGTTTTTTACTTAAAAAGGTTCTATGATTTGTCCCCAAAAAGTGCAATTAGGAGGAAAGCGAATAAGATTGCCATACAACGGACAGTTAAGTATAAGGCTAATGAAAGAAAGAAAGAAAGACAGACAAAGTGAGTGAGTGTGTGTGTGAGAGAGAGAGAGAGAGAGAAAGGGAAATAACAAGAATTGCTAAAGACTCAGTAAAATAGACAGCAAAGGGAATGTACTGGCATGAAACTGCAAACAAATAAAAACTCTTCACCTACAGTAATTGTAAGCCGACTAATTGCAATAACAATCACGTATAGTATACGTCGTATACAAAACACAAAGAGCACTGGAAAACAAAAGTGAAACGAATAACTAATCTAACTAATAAGAAAATCTCAAAAGAATAACCTGCGAACTAAAGTTAAACGAAAAAACAGCGTTGGAGGTTACGGTCTGGAAAGAGTTTTACATTATAAAACAGAATCTTTAAACCTATCAAGATAAAACTTTCTATGATGGAAGTAATAGGGGGAAATATTTTAAACGATTTCGATGTTTTAATAATCGCATTTTTGTAGAACATTTACATTGTGCATTTATTGGTGCAGAAAACTCGCTTTGTTTACACACAGCGATAGGTAACAACCACTTCATCAAGGATAATTGGATTTTCTAATTATGCTATTAATAAAGTAAATTTACAGTGTCCGGGAACTATTGTACATCTTCTTGTATTTTGTTTAGGGATATGAAACTTATGGCTCTTAACTACTCTTAATAGCCTTGTAGAGTTTCTAATAACGATCCCATTTGATTGATCATGGCACTACACTCCTAGTGGAGTTTTGCCGCTTTTTTGCTGAAGCCTTTACAATCTGCATTTTGAGGTGGATTAGTCCCTGTTTTCTTGGTGCATAGTGTAGGGGTTTTAAGCTTTTTTGAATCTTTCTGCAGTTTCTCTCCATTTCTTTCTATCTCTTGTTTTTTTCCTTCCATTCAGTTACTCCCACGCTCTTTACATCTTCTTCAATTTCTTGTAACCATCTGTTTTTGGTCTCCCTCTTCTTCTTTTATTTGCTGGTACCCATTCCATTATTGTTTTGATCTTGTTTTCAGTCCTCGATTTCCAAACATGTCAAAGTCATTTAATTCTCATCATTCTAATTTGTTTTACTATACTTTCACCATCTAATTCCTTTTCTATTTCGTGGTTCATTCTCCTCTTAATTTCATTATCTCTTGTTTTTATGGGACCTAATATTGTTCTCATTGCTTTTAAAAACGTTTAAATTATGTTGCTCTTTATTTGTTAGTACCATTGTCTCTGCTGCATAGGTTATTATGGGCCTTATCATGGTTTTGTAGATTTTAATTTTTATTCGTTTTCGTATTGATTTGTTGCATAGAACTTTTCTATTTGCGAAGAAAGCTCTGTTTGCAGTTTGTATTTTTTCTTGGAACGATCCCATTCAGAAAATTATAAATATTTTATTTCAGAGGTTACACGTTAAGCTAAAACAACATTTTAAAGTTTGTTGCACGAGAAGTCCGGCGACTTATCAATAACCAAGGGGCCAAGGAAATAGGAATCGGTGTCCGGTTCTGACATCTTTATGAATCAGTGAGTCTGCAAGAGCTTAAAGGTTCAAAAGGGTTTGAGAGTCCATAAGAACTAGAAGAATATTTGGAATCTTTCTTAGAAAACTACAAAAAGTTTCGTGTTTGCAAAAACAGGAGCCCTTCATCATAAAGAAAAGCCTCCAGAGAATTCAAAACCAAAATCCCAGATATCCATGACAACTTCAAAACATTAAAGAATGTATCTATAGGTTATGTCTGCAAGGACTCCGGAAAAAAGATCCAAAGCCAGCAAAAATCATGAAATCTACAGAGATATTGGGGTTTGCAAAAAGAAGACAAATGCATGTAAAAATGATACGTCTTGATAAAATTTACTTTTAAGAATGCAAAATAGATTTGATGACCTTTCGAAATTAGAAAATTACTAACTACAAATAGATTTTCCGTATTGTGGATTTTTAACAAAGTAGGAACCGTCTCAGAAAGCCACAGTTATTGGATGGCAAATTTTAATGATTTTTTAAAATAAGAATCTATCGGCAAGCATCAATTAATGTAAAGTTTAATATTCAATTATTTCAGAGGAGATTTCACTCTAGAATTAATTACTACACTTGCTCGTTTATGCGAATAGGTCGTTTTGTTCTGGATAAGACTTTCTGAAAGCTCTCCACAGATTAATCTATCCCATTATGACTTCCTAGAATTTATATAAGAAATAAGGCATTCTTCATCTTATTGTTAGTCTTCCATACAATGAAAGTATGCAGGAAATTTTACCAGCGCGTACTATACACAAAAATGAAACGAAACCCACCATAAAGGTTTTTCCTAAGAAAGTAAGAGAAACAAGATTGAATGTCCTTCACATTTAGGGTATCACTAATTAATAGCTGGTAGGCTGTTGTGACTGTTTTCCCTTACAACAGTATGCTAAAACAAAAAAGCTAAGGCTGTGTGATTTTACTATAGACATTTGCTTAACAAGAACCTAAAGTCCCTCAACTCATCTGTTAGTATCTCCGGCCAGTTCATAAAATCACTTTGGTCCAAGTTAAGCACAATGGCTTGATTTTTACACTCTATTCACCAACTAATGAAGCTTCTTTAGTTAGTGGAAGAAAAGTAGAAGCCGGGTCAATATTTTTTGATAAACCTACTTACGAATTTAATAAAATATTGAAAATTTATAATTTTGCATATATTATTTGCATTGCCTGTTACGGTTGCTATGTGTTGCTTAGAAGCAAAATAAAATTAGTCCGTAAAATATTAACTG